>JAQYXR010000173.1:0-165934 GCA_030545055.2 Neoaliturus tenellus
GATTCTGAAATAATATCCGTCAGAGGAGAAAGGCTTAAGAAAGGTTTGAGATATTTTTTTCTAAGTGTTGTTGACCACCAACACATATTGGCAAAATGTAACGGCAAAAAATATCAAATTAAAGTTTGTGACAATTTGTGTAAAGAGAAAAGATTTAACACTTTAGATTCTCAAGACTTTCTCCTCAGGGATAAAAAGGATCGTATTACAAGGTGGGGGCGTAAACAGTAAATTCACATAGTCTTTTCCAAATTTTGTTTAAAAAATAATGGGGGAGAAACACAATGCGTTATAGCATTGTGTTTCTCCCCCATTATTTTTTAACACTCTAAGTCCCGTGACCTACTTTTTTGAGGTCGATGTACAGTTATATGACCTCTCTGACTTGCATTGTTTTGGCGGTGTAGGTTCACATAGCGTGCAAGGAATTGTGTGTTAATGAAATATCATCAGCATTCAAAGAGAGAGACTGTTGTTTTGCAAGTTAATTAGTCTTCATTAGCACACAACAATTATCGCGTGAGAAGATCCGTTCCGCATGAGCACTCAAGCGGAACCCCCCCCCCCCCATAAAAAATGGAGATTAAATCCCCCCCCCCCTTACCCCTACCCCTACCCCTTCCCCTTCCCTTACTCCTTCTCCCACTCCTTCGGGTTAATAACCGGTCATGACCGGGACTCATTATACAGTTCCAGTCACGGTTACTAGTTACACTCGCTTTCTCATTCCGACTCCAGACAGCGATGCCGCCGGTCGAGACACCAGTTTTCCACGAGCACGTTGTTGACACCTACGAGGTTTCGGAACCCGAAGGTGACAACAACAGGCTTGAGATCCCATACCGGATCCAGTATGATGAAATTATTACAATTTACGCGGATCCCCGAAACCCTCGTCTGTCTCTTGATGGGGTTTTCAGGGAAATGTTGCAAATCATAGAGGATGGTGATGTGCTAGAAATAACAAGCTTTGTGACCGACGACAAAGGTCAACACAGCTTGTTATTTCAACAACCTCTAGGATTTGACGATCTGTACTGGTGGCTCGATCGTTTTTGCACAACATTGCGGCATGAGCCTCAAACAATCCCTTGCTTCCAAGCTATAGCTCATAGTTGGTAAGCGTTGCCTTATGAGGCAAAAAAACGGCCCTTTTCAGGGCCACCTAAGACTTGAATTTACGCATGTAAGCTACTTAGCTTACTTGCGACTTAGAAATAAGTTCTGCTACGCGGCCAGTTTTGTCCGTGTAGTAGTAATGAAAGGAAGGTTCTGTGTTAGGAAGGGTCAATGACCGTTCCGCATGAGCACTCAAGCGGAACCCCCCCCCCCCATAAAAAATGGAGATTAAATCCCCCCCCCCTCCTTCCTCCCACCACTCCTTCCCCTACTACTCCTCCGGGTGAATGACCGGTCATTACCGGTTGTCTACTCACTCGCTACTCCAGTCTTCATTCCAATCCGAGAGGTCATTACCGCAACAACGTAGCTATGACTACTCTATTTACATTATGCTTGCAAGAGATCCTTGCAAATGGAGACATGTTGGAATTTGCATTTAATGATGTAAACTTTCCAGCACCACTAAAAGAAGTTCTGTATTCCTTTTTTAAAGAAAACTTTGGATACATTGAATACTTTTGGTGGAAATTCCAAGATGGAACTCAAATGTGTTGTGAGTGCGGTTTGGCTGCAACAGATTCTAATCTCGGACTCTTTTTAAATGAAGGTGGAACCTACAAAGGAAGTTATGATTGGGCATACAAGTTCAATCTTCCAAATGATAAATGCGATATTTGCGCAAATCCTTTATACAAGTGGGTACACACCGAAGTCCCTGTGTGAGTTTAGCTCCATAGGGACAAACGGCCCTTTTCAGGGCCACCTAAGACTTAAATTTAGGGATGTAAGCTATTTAGCTTACATGCGACTTAGCAGAAATAAGTTCTGCTACGCGGCCAATTATATCCGTGTAGTAGTAATAGAAGGAAGGTTCTGGTCCCTTGACTATCGCGTGGGAAGATCCGTTCCGCATGAGCACCCAAGCGGAAACCGTGTTCACTCAAGCGGAACCCCCCCCCCCAAAAAAATGGAGATTAAAATCCCCCCCCCCCCCCCCTTCCCCCACTCCTTCGGGTTAATGGCCGGTTATGACCGGTTGTTGACTCCATCTAGTTAAACTGAATTAAACATGGCAGCTTACATGGAAAATTCTAACCTCAAACCCTAGTATACGGATCGGAATCACTCCATGCTATTGCGCATGCGCCAAGTCTGTATTACTCCATTTAGTGCTACTGCGCCTGGAAAGGCGAGTTCTCCGGATCGTAACAATTCATGCTATTGCGCATGCGCCGAGTCTGTATTACTCCATTTAGTGCTACTGCGCCTAGAAAAACGAGTTCTTCGGATAGGAACAATCCATGCTATTGCGCATGCGCCGAGTCTGTATTACCCCATTTAGTGCTACTGCGCTTGGAAAGTTCTAACCTCAAACCTTGGTTTCACGTTATTGCGCATGCGCCGCATCCACTTCTTCGTTTTATTTTTACACTGCTATGAACTGGACTGAATTGAACCAATCCCGTCACGCTCCCCCCACGCCAGTCTCCTCATTTGCATATTGCTATATAAGTGGAGCAAGCGTTGTTCTCTCCTTCATTCTGCTTTCACGTGCCGCACTTTTTGTTTTGTCTTTGACAGCATTATTGTGTTTTAAAATGCTTCCTCACGTTAATGAAGAGTTCAATCCTTCCGAATTTGCTGATGTTTACCATCAACATGTAGAAGATCCGATAGATTTCTACGATAGTAGCAGTGAGAATGAAGATGATAGTAGCAGTGAAAATGAAGATGATAGTAGCAGTGAAAATGAAGAGAATGAAAATGAAGAGAATGAAAATGATAGTAGCAGTGAGAGTGAAGATGACAATGAAATTCGCATTGAACTTGATCAACAAATGAGACCATTTTATTTCAATGAACTAGATCCCCTTGATATGGTAGACAGATTCATTTCGGAAGCGCACAAATGGCTAAATTTAGGATATAATATTATAATTGGTTCAGCTATTCTGTATCATGATAGTAAGTTCTTTTGTGTAACATCAAATACTAGAGAACGTATGCTGATTTGGCGGGGTGATATACTGAGGTGTCACGAGGAAAATATTAGCATTGGTGGCTACTTTGTAGCACAAGTGGGCTCTTGGGTCTAATGTGGCTAGTATAGCCACACAAACCTTCCCTCACCCCCCACCCTATCCCCTCCCAATCCTTATTCCTTCCCCCTCCCCATTTTTAAAACTCATAAAAGGCGGACTATGAACCTCCAGGTTTTTAGTCTGTACTTGCACCGTCAAGATGAGTACTAGACTTGATGGTTTCACAGCCAATGATATTAATATATGGAGTTTGATAACAAACTTACGCATTAAAATTGAAGAAACAATTATGGCGAACAATGGGATAGGAGTTGTTGTTATTGTTTCATTACTAAGACATATTGATTATTTGTATGATATAAAAGTAACAATCAAGAATATTAATGAACTATTTCCCTGGACAATATTTATTCGCGATAAAGTTGAAGAGCAGAAAATTATAGTAGATGTGCTAGCAATGAAATTTAACCTAGATAGAGAAGAATAACTACAAAACGCTCTCCCCCCACCTTCCCTTATATTGTGCAAAAGAGTGGGGAGTAAAAGAAAGCAATATATAGTTTGTTATTTGAGGTAAAAGAAGTGGTGAACAAATATGTTGTCTAAAGATACTCCATTTGTTAATTATTTTGAAGTTAAAAATGTTTATATCAGTACAGACGAAATGGAAGAAAACAATATAGAGGAAAATTATAACGAAACTGATAATTATTCAACGATGGATGAAGAAGAAATGGAACAGTTTGAACAAGAAATCTTTGAAGAAATGATAAACGATAGTGACGAAGACATAGTTATAGAAGCAATTGATATATACATATTAGATTCATCATTGGATTCACCCATATCACCTTTACTGTCTTCTGAATCCGAATCCGAATTGGACTAAGGTAGTCCCCCCACTTTATTGTTTTTAAATAAGTCCTATAAATTGCGAATTTTATTATTAGTAAGTCAACATTTGTTGGAGCTGCATGTATGGTTAAGAATGTCTCCTAGAGATACTTCTTTTATACAATTAATTGAAATTGTAAAACAACGAAATATTACGTTAGTTGAAGAAGAAGATGAAGTTGAAACAACCGACATAATACAAGATCCTGTAGAAGAAGCGATAGAAGTAACAGAAATTGATCAAGAACCTTCAATGATGGAAGTAGTTGAAGCGCAAAATGAATCTCAAGATGTAGAAGAAACTGTTCCATATTCTGTTTTTTGGGATTTTGCATCAAATACTTTTGTTGTAATTCAAATTGAAATTAATAATCTTGAAGAAGTGGTGGGGGAAAATTCTCCCCACCACTAGTTTAAAGTTGGTGGGGGAATGTTCATAAATGTGTTAATTATTTGCGTAGAAGCTTATTCGTCAGGAAACTGTTGACTAAAAATGTTCAATCCTAACGCACCATCTTCTTCAAGAAACTGTCAAGTACAAACGTTTTGTGCTGTACCTTTTGAACCTTCATACTATAAAATGATAGGTATTCATGAAATTGCAATTAGTGATCAGAAAATGTTCAAAGTATTCTGTTCTCGACTTAATAGAACCTTACGTCTACCACCAATACGTTCACTTACAGGCTACCCCTGATAGACAAAGATGATGTCAGCAAAATACCAATGATTCAAGTGAAATTCCTGGAAGATGGAATTCTTGTTAATTTAAGAGAAGTATATCATAATGAATATTCGAAAAGACTGGCTTTCAACTTTCTTAAGGAAAATATAGGACGTGAAAAATACCAGTATCCAGAACCATTTTACACATACCTTTTTGAAAAATGGAGCAAGTGTAACAGTGGAAATAAGTATTAAGTTAATGTAATTCTCCCCACTACTAGCCTAAAGTTGGAGGGGGAAGTGCATAAATGTGTTGGTTTTCTGCGTAGGAAGCTCATTCTTCAAGATATCGTTGACCAAAATGTTTCGTCCTATTCCTTGTGATCCAACCTCTTTGTTCAGGGAGAATCAAAGATTAAAAAGACTAGAAAAGGAAAAACAAGACCGACAAGATATGAACATGGAGTTTAATCGACTACAATTTCAAATACCCGGAATTGCAATGGGGAGCACCGAAATTGAAAACTCTACACTGGGCTGGAAGTTACATCAAGTATTTAAAACTACAAGTCGAAGCAAAAGATTTAAAATTGAAGAAATTGGAAATGGAAAATCGGGAAATGAAGAAATTAATATCACACATGTCTGGTAATACTACAGTTCAAAAAGGTGAGGAGGAAGGAAAAGAAATATTAGGAATCTAAATTATCAAAACAATCCTTTTAGAGAATGGGGAATAGATCACTTTGTGGTAATGGAATAACATGCCGCTTAGTGATCTATTCCCAGTTCTCGCTTGATATCCAATGACCTTGACCTATATAAAAGTGGTGGGGGGAAAATCATATAATAAAAAGGTTTTAGATGTGACTATCAGTTTAAGTCTAACACGATGGATAGGTTGTTAGTTCTGTGTTTACAAGAAATTATCAATAATGGGTTTCTTTACCATTACATCATAAGAGCAAATGAGTGTGAAATACCTAAAGCAATTCGTGAAATGCTCATTGAATTTAAGAAAGAAAATTATGGATTTGCTATTTATCTTGCTTATACTTTTAAAGACGGTACAAAATGTGTCATGATTGTGGAAAAGCGTCTGTTTTAGATTTTGATCAATTCCAAGATGATGGAGGTAGGTTAGTTCATTTTGTAAAAGCTCAAATAATGAAATTCCAAACATGTAATAAAATTTGCAACATTTGTGCACAGTGTTTGTTTGAATTTATTAAGTATCGTGCATTCAAACCATAATACCCCTTCCACGTATAAAGGAGAGGGGGGAAAGTAGTGGGGGGTTATAGCTAGGTGGGGGAAACGTGTATAAATACAGGTTGTCTGAGGAGAGTTTTATTATTGTTTCGGAATTAAAAGAAACATAATGGAATTTGAAGTGCGTCATTACAAGATCAAATATGAAGAATGGACCTTCAGTTGCAAATTTCGTATCGTCAAAAGAACAAGAACATAAGTTGATGCAAGTATATTGTTATATACATAATGAAAGAAAGCCATCACAAAGTGATGAGCTATCTAAATATGCCTGGCGTGTCATCAAGAAGCCCGAATTTATAAAATACTTAAAGGAGGAAGATGTGGACGTCACATTAGAAGTATGGTACAAAGTGTGAGAAACAAGTATGTATTATTATGGTGGGGGGAAGAACATATAAGTCGGTGGTGGGGGGAAGTGTGATAAAAGAAGCAGAAGTTTAGAGAAGAATTCACTTTGTACGGCAACAGTGAAAGATGGCTGATCCTTCTGCAACACCTGTATTTTCAACTTCAGATTGGGCAACAAAATTCAGAATCAAAATGTTTTTCTACTCCAACACCAAACTACTATGAAGATCAACAGCTGCAAGTGTCTTCTACATCAGTGTTGAAAATGGTCAAAGCCATATCCAAGTTGTATGTATGAACCAATAACACCATCTTCAGCAAGACTAAGAAAAAACCTAAGAATGAAAGAAAGATATAAGAGAGAAAAGATAGAATTGACAAAATTACAATTAATGGTGCCCTACCATTGAAATTGGACTGTAGCAGAATACAGACTTTACAGAAAACCAACGCATATTTGAGTAAAATTATTGGACACTATCGAAGAGTTGAAGAAGACATGGGACATTCTCATAAGTAACATCTGCACACACGTTTCCTCCCAAAGAAAAACAACAAAAAAAGTATAAAAATTAGCAAAAACCCAAAAAAATTAGATGTAGAATAGAGAGCGAGGAATAGATCACTTTGTGGTAATGGACTAACATGCCACTTAGTGCTCTATTCCTCGTTCTCGCGTTATATCGGATGACCTTGACCCTATATTAGTAGGGTGGGGGGGGGGGGGGGGGAATTGAAAGTGGTGGGGGGGGAAAATGTATAAAGGACGAGCCTACTATAGTCGAATTATTCCGAAAGCGAACTTGTAACGAGTATGGGACTTGACTACAAGTAAAGACAATAACAAACAAAGGCTTCGAGAAATGGCTAAAGCAAGAGAGTCTAGAATAAAGTTTAAGTTTTACAGATTACAGAGATTGATTCCTGGTGTTATGTTAGGTGAAATACGAACAAGAACGGGTGGACAAAGCGGCTGATTACATTAATGAATTACGTACAGAACTAATGATAAAACAGGCAAAAATAGAAGAATTGGAACAAATAATAAGACAACACATTGAAAATTCAAACAGTCAACCAATAAACTATGTAACAAAAGATTAAAATAAAAAAGGAAATGGATTTGGACTTTGGCTATTGATTGAACACTTCTTAGAGAATGGGGAATAGATCACTTTGTGGTAATGAAATAACATGCCGCTTAGTGATCTATTCCCAGTTCTCGCTTAATCTAAAATGACCTTGACATACTTATCAAAATATCATATAAGCCGAATCGCAAAAAGTTATTCCTCATTTACTTGAAATGGCTCCTGTGGGACAACACCGATTATCCAAGGAAACCTCTTGTTGAAATATTGTATAAAATTCAACTAGAAGATTTAAATATGGAAGAAGAGGATAACATCAGTGAAACATCACAAGTAGAAAGCGTAGATGATATGGATATAGATCTAATAACATCAGAAGTTGAAAAGCACCAATGATGTGGAGAATGAAGATTTAAGCGTAGTAATATCAGAATCTTCGTCATCGTTTGAATATGAAGAAGTACAAACTGAAACTCCAACTGGAATAGAAAATACGAATGAACAATCGGTTTGTAGAAGACTATTTTCCTCGGATAGTGAAGAAGATGAAGATGAAGATGAAACAGTGGTGGGGGAACCTTTATAAAAGGAGGAACAAAAGAGCCCATTTCATTTCTCGGCGAAGTTTGGAAGAGTAAACATGTATCGTTGCGATAAATGTTCGGAATCGTTCAACGATAATATTCTATTAGAAATACATAAAGAACTATTTCACAACAACGCAGAAGAACAAGAAGAACAAGAAGAACAAGATGAAATTTTAGCAGGACCTTCAACTACTTTACCAAATCTACAAGTATTTGCATTACCTGGTAAAGTCATAATGCATCATAAAATTCAAAATGAAGACTTAAATCTAGAAGAATTTATTGAAGAAGCAAAACCAATTATAAGTAAAACTTTAAAAGATGAATTGAAAAGATTGAACTTTCTTAAATTTGGTTTATTACTAGAAGCTATGTTTATAAATGTACAAGAAGAATTATCACCAAGAGGATTCATAACAAAAAACCGAACCATCATAGGAAGTTCAGACATTGATTCAATAGTAGAAAATTGTATAGAAGAAATATTAACCAAACTTCAGGAACACGAAGGAAGAGGATCCGGATGGAGTCTTACAAGCATTGAAGGATTAGATATAAGAGTTCACAAACATGGATACGGACTAATGGGATCTAGTTATATTCCTTTGCCAAAAAGAATTGAAAATTCTAAGTCTTGTATTAATGTTCAAAATGAAAATAATGAATGTTTTCGCTATGCTATGACGTCAAAGTTTGTATTACGAAATCCATGTAGACCCAACCAAGAATATGAAGATGCAAGACACAGGTATAACTTTCAAGGAATAACGTATCCCGTTTCTACAAAAGATATATCAAAGTTTGAAAAGAAAAATCCCGGCACGTCTATTAATGTTTTTGCATTAGATAGTTCAAACAAAGTGTATCCTTTACGTATTGCAAAAGAAGAGCTACCAGATCATACGGATTTACTACTACTAACGCGAGGAGATGTGTCTCACTATGTGTACATAAAGAAATTTGACTCTCTTGTTAATAAGCAACTTTCAAAAAATAGAAATAAAAAGTTGATTTGCAAGAGATGTTTTAATTTTCAACGAGAAGGAAGACAAGGAAGAGAATGGTTACAAGAGCACAAAAGATTATGTAACAATAATTATGAAGCAAAGATTATTTTACCTCCGCAAAGCAGAGCATTCGTTTCATTTGAAAAAGTTCACCATCAATACCGTATCCCTTTAGTTGTGTATGCAGATTTTGAATCAACACTTGTTCCAGTTGAAGATGAAAATTGTGAAGCAAGAAAAAGTGTAAAGTATCAAATGCACAAACCAAACAGTTTTTGTTTAATGGTCAAATCAACATTATCAGAAGAACATTTAAACAGATATGGATTAACTTCAGAACCTCTAGTATATCGTGGTGAAAATGCGGAAAAAATATTTCTTGATCACCTATATTCAATAGCTAGAAATACACAAAGCTTATATACAGATATTGTACCAATGAAACCGATGGACGAAGAAGAAGAAATTCAACATGAAAATGCGACTCACTGTTTCTTGTGC
The DNA here is from genome assembly GCA_030545055.2 of Neoaliturus tenellus. NCBI lineage: Eukaryota > Metazoa > Arthropoda > Insecta > Hemiptera > Cicadellidae > Neoaliturus > Neoaliturus tenellus. The sequence goes on from JAQYXR010000173.1 coordinate 9,534, forward strand.
AAAAATGATTTTACTATTGAGAATTATAAAGTTAAAGATCACGACCACCTCACAGGTTATTACAGAGGTGCTGCTTGTAATAAATGCAACTTGAGCTATCGTTTACCACTATTTATTCCTGTGGTTCTGCATAATCTCAGTGGGTACGACGCTCATTTTATAATACCTGAATTAGGAAGAGACGACGGTAAAATCGATGTGTTAGCTGAAACTTCAGAGAAGTTTATAAGTTTTTCCAAAGAAGTTGGAAACGTCAAATTAAGATTCTTGGACTCCTACCGATTTTTGCCGTCGAGTTTGTCCAAACTTTCTGAAAACCTAAGGAAACAAGATTTAATCGAAACGAAGAAGATTGTAAACAGCGATAAACTGGATCTGGTACTTCGAAAAGGAGTTTTCCCATATGATTACATAGACAGTTTAGAAAGATTTAATGAAACATCACTACCTCCAAAAGAAGAATTTAAAAGTAAACTGTACGACATGGATATATCTCAAGATGATTATGATCATGCATGCAAAGTATGGAACGAATTAGGATTTAAAACATTGGGGGAATATTCAGACTTCTATGTTAAATTAGATGTGACTTTATTATGTGATGTGATGGAAGAATTTAGAAATACGTGTTTTGCGTCATATGGATTAGACCCTCTACATTCGTACACTTCGCCTGGACTAGCGTGGCAAGCCATGTTAAAAGAAACAAATTGTAAAATACAACTTCTTACAGATATAGATATGGTGTTGATGTTAGAATCAGGAGTTCGAGGAGGATTGACGCAAAGTGTAACACGTTATGTTAAGGCAAACAACAAATATTTGCCCGATTATGATGCATCAAAACCAACAACATTCCTGGGTTATTTTGATGCAAATAACTTATACGGATGGGCAATGTCGAATCCTCTTCCATATGATAATTTCAAATGGATAGACCCAGAATCAATTGGAAACATAATGGATATACCGAAATATGGAGAAACGGGTTACATATTTGACGTCGATTTTGAATATCCCGAACATCTTCACGACGAACATTACGATTTACCACTTCTCCCGAAGACTGAAGTTTCTCCAACTGGAAGATGGCCGAAATTATTGATGACTTTAACCAACAAGTCTAGGTATGTTGGACACTACTGGATGATACAACAGGCCTTAGACTTGGGATTGAAAATTACAAAAATTAATCGAGTACTACAATTTTCTCAATCTTGTTGGTTAAAACCGTACATTGACAATAACACAAGAAGAAGAGCTGCCGCTACATCAAGTTTTCAAAAAGATTTCTTCAAACTAATGAACAACGCAATATTTGGCAAGACTTTGGAAAACAAAAGGAAACATAAGGATATCAAATTGGTAACTGATCCAGTAAAATTACAGAAATTAGTGCAACAACCAAACTTTGGTTCATCTGTAATTATTAATGAAAATCTAGTTGTTATTTCCATGAACAAGAAGTCAGTTGTAATGGATCGTCCTTTGTATCTTGGAATGTCAATCTTGGATATTTCCAAAACACACATGTACGAGTTTCATTATAAGAAGATGGTTAACTATTATGGAAGAGAGAACATTGGTATTGCATATATGGATACGGATGCACTAATTTACTGGATTAAAACAAATGACAAGTACGAAGATTTACGCACCTTTATATATAAAGATGATTTCGACTTTTCAGATTATCCCAAGGACCATCCAAATTACGACAACGACAGAAACAAGAAAGTATTGGGAAAATTTAAGGATGAAACAAATGGTGTACCGATGATGGAGATTGTAGCATTAATGTCCAAACTATATTCATTTCAACTGTACATAAGCGAAAGGAATCAACATCAAGTCACAAAAAAGGCCAAAGGAATAAAAACCTCTTTCCTGAAGAAGAACGTACAGTTTGAACATTATAAAAGATGTTTGTTTGAAGATGTCGAAACAACTGCAACGTTCAACACTATTAGAAGTTATAATCATCAACTTTTTAGTGTCAAACAAACAAAGTGGGCATTAAGCTACAAAGATGACAAGCGCCATATTTTAGAAGATAAAATTAATACTTTACCGTTCGGCCACTACTCCCTGAACCCTATCGACCAGTAAACCTGTTCTTCGTCCTCTACCTTGTTCCTTTTTCCTTTCCGTAAAGAAGAGGGGACATGGCAAGCTCAATGCCATGTTTCCTCTTTTTTACACTAATATGAAAATGGCCTTGACCTATATTCAAACTATATAAAAGAGAATGAACTATTGTACGGATCAGTATTTTTACAAGCGGTGTAAAAGCAACACCTAAAGATGGAAAGTGTGAAGGACAAGATTGTAAATGAACTACATAAACCAGCAAGAAGAAGATTTCCCAGAAGAAGTACAGTTATTAAGGGAATGAATGATCTTTATCAAGCTGATCTAATTGAAATGATACCGCACAGTAAATTAAACAAAGGTTTTAAATATATTTTAACAATTATAGACTGTTTTACTAAAATAGCTGACGCCTTACCATTGAAGGATAAGACTGGTAAGAGTGTTACTAAAGCTATGGAAACAACGATACAAAGAAATAAATTCAAAATCAAACATCTACAGACCGATGATGGAAAAGAATATTTTAATAAAGACTTTGGAGCTTTGATGAAGAAATATCAAATAAATCATTATTCTACAAATTCTGAAGTTAAAGCTTCAATAATTGAAAGATTCAATAGAACATTGAAAGGAGCGATGTACAAACAATTTTCAAAACGAGGATCATACGTGTGGTATGACATATTACCACAACTTATAAAAGAATATAACAACAAATATCATCGTACCATCGGAATGAAACCTATCCAAGTAAACAGTGCTAATGCTAAAGTTGTATTACAACGCATCAGAAATAATACAACACCTAAATTGGAAAGGTTGCAACCAAAAAAGTTTAAGGTCAACGATAAAGTTCGTATATGCAAATACAAAGGTGTATTTAGTAAAAGATATCTACCAAATTGGACTAATGAAGTATTTACAGTTTATAAAGTGCAACCAACTATACCTGAAACTTACTTATTGAAGGATAACAAGGGTGAATTACTTCAAGGTGGATTCTACGGACATGAATTGTTGAAATCAAATGTCGGTGATGTATATCTTGTTGAGAAGGTTTTACAAAGGAAAAAGGATATGGTTAAAGTCCGGTGGTTAGGATTCGATAAAAGTGAAGACTCATGGATTCCTTCAAAAGACTTGGTATAGTAATTTAATAGCTCATTGTGTGTTTAACCTTGACACAAGATGGAGATTGTACAACAAAAAGATCGATTTAATATCAATAATATTGATGAATTGACAGTTGACAATGATAAGTTAAATCATGGTAAACATGGTGAATTACTACCAAATACGATAAGATGTCTAATAACTGGTCCTTCAAATTGTGGAAAAACTAATGTTGTTTTTAACCTTATAACAAATCCTAAAGGATTGCGTTTTAACAATATATACATTTTTTCAAAATCATTGCAACAACCAAAATATCAATTATTGGATAAAGTACTTGCAAGTGTACCTGAAGTGAATTTCTACAAGTTTAATGCTAGCGAAACAATTATGCAACCAAATGAAGCAAAACCATTTTCTATTTTTATTTTTGATGATGTGTCTTGTGAAAATCACGACACTATAAGGAATTACTTCGCTATGGGAAGACATCATAATATCGATAGCATTTATATTGGTCAAACATACAGTAAGATTCCAAAACAACTCATAAGAGACAATGCAAATATGTTGATCATCTTCAAGCAAGATGAAACAAATTTAAAACATATATATAATGATCATGTAAATGCGGATATGACATTTGAGAAATTTAAAGAGATGTGCGGCAAAGCATGGAATGAGAAATATGGGTTTCTCGTTATTATGAAGGAAGAAGATATTAAAAATGGTAGATATCGTATAGGGTTGGATAAATTTGTATTTATGCGTTGAACTACCAGTGCTACATCTAGTTACACGTTGAACTTCACAGTGTAAACATGGCGAATCAAGAAAAACTATTAAAAGAAATAAAATCACTCAGTGATTCTATTAGGATGAAAAATCGTGCATTGAGGATGGGTTTAAGTGAAAGAGAAGAATTTCTAGAGACTACATTTAAACCTATTACGGAACCTTTAAAACAAATATCAGAAACTATTGGTAAACCTCGTTATGAAGGAGATGTTTTACTACCAGTTTCTAAACAAGAAGTACAAGCAATAAAAAAAGAAGAAGATGATGATTCATATACAAGTGCTAGTGAACAAGAAGAAACAAAAGAAGAAGAACCAATTGTTGAAAAGGAAGAAGAACAGCCAATACCTGAAGCTGAACAATCTATTCCAAATTTAACTCAATTGAGTAGCGATATATTACAACATGGACCTCTTGGAAGAAAATATATAATGAAAATGCTACATGACATGAAATCAAACCCGAATTTGAGTAGATCACATGTATACGGAGCAAGAATTGATGGGAATGAATTAAAGATCGGCGATTCAAAGCTTGAAATAACACAAGACGATTACATCATTATTGGTGAGCATAAATATAAAGGAACAAAAGGACTATATGAATTAATTTTTAAAAACATACCACTAAGATATTCATCCAAAGATTTAAGTGTTTTTAAGGAGATTCTACAAAATACTAACGCTCATAAAAGAAACTACTTAAAGGATGCAATGATTAATCGTTCACGTGCAACAAAATATAACATCGTTATAAAAAAGTTGTTTCCTCCACGAAAATTGCCAACATTACGTACTGCACCAGCGGTGAGACAACCACTGAAAAGAAAATCTTTATCACTTATGGATTTATCACTTCTTGAACAACATGGTAAAAAGAGTAAAGGAGATACTTCAACATCTGGCAAAGGATTGATGAAAAATCTATACAATACGAATGTGATTTACTACAACGACATCAATAAATTGGTTGATAGAATGAGACTATTGCATGAAGCCATGGAAGCCGGTCATACAGGTTTAAATAATGAATGGGTAGCTCTGATTGACGAACTCAGGAATCGCGGCATAATCGTATAATTATCCGCGGATATATAAGAGTTACAGGAGTATAATGTGTCAGTTCTAACATGAGCGACGACAAGTTCGGACGCTACTCCGCGTTAGGAGTGCAAGTTGGAGAAAACATAAAAAGAAGTGGATTACCGCAAACACCCGAAGGTGACTATAACATAAATAACAAACGTTTAAAGTTTGTTAAAGATCCAGAAGAAGATGGAGATGCAACAAATTTAAAGACAGTAAAGGAGGAAACATCTACAAGTTTAAAACTCGACAACAACCAACTGTATGATGCAAAATCTCACAGGGTTATTAACGTTGCAAAACCAGTCAACAATGGAGATGTTGTTAATAAAGGCTATTTTCTAACTGCGATGGAATACGCTTTACTGTTGGAAAAGACTAAAAGTGGAAAAAGGTACAATGCTTTAAATTATAAAATAACTAATGTGGCAGATCCAACCGAGGATACAGATACAATTAATAAGCGTTATTTGCACTCTGTAATACCAGAAAAGAAAAAAGATGGATTTTCCTTCTATAAATATACTATAAACGATATTGGATATCCTAAAGAAGAAAGTGATGGTGTTAATATAAAATACATTAAAGATAATTGTATTTTATATAATAGTGCTGTTATTAATTGTCATGGAAAAGTGTTGTCCAATCTGGAAGATGGTTCAACTCCATCGGATGCTGCTACCGTGAGACAAATGAATGAAAGCTTGAAAAAAGGAACATCCGCTTTTGTTAAACAAAATCAGGTGGTGTCAAAGAAAGGTGATGAGTTTATGCAAGGAAGTGAAAAGTTTACCTTACTACAACTAAAAAATGACAAGTGGGATGGAAAAAATAAAAGATTGTCAAATATAAGTTTAGGCACGGAAGAACATGATGCTGTTATTTTAACACAAGTACCACAACTATCAGCTACTGGTGTTAATTTTGTATGTAAAGGTAGACGATTAACCCAAGTTAAATCTGGTAAAGATGATCAGGATTGTGTTGTTGTAAAACAAACTATAGTTTTAGATAAAATAAATAACGTATATGATGGAAAAAATAGAAGAATATCTAACATATCAGCAGGAATAGCTCCGAATGATGTTGCTACTATTAATCAAGTTATAGCAACCTCTACAAACGATCCATCTGCGTATACATGTAATGGTAAACGTATCACATATCTTGATAATCCTACACGTAACAAAGATGCTACTAATGTAGAGTATGTAATGAATCTTGTAGGTAATGTAGTTATTGATATGCATAATCATTTGATTAATGCATCGATGAAACACAATAAAATCGAAGATTCTCAGAGAAACCAATGGATTAAAGATGAAATCATTGATAGATACCAGTAACACTTATGAATATTTAAGTATAGAATACACAAAAAAAAGGATTCATTATCATAAAGTATTTCATAGAGTGAAGACGTTGGTTACATAAAACAGCATAATGAAGACCGTATCGCTCAGTCGTCGTCAAGACGTTGGCAAGAGAGGACGTGGTATAACATCAGCTGCATTATCCCTGCTCAAACGGATTCCTGTTGGTGCTGTTGTAAATCGAGCGATAGACGCTTTACCATACGAATTACATCTGCCCGGAGGTTATCAATATTGTGGACCTGGAACTAAGTTGGCAAAACGTTTAGCAAGAGGAGATCCTGGAATTAATAAATTAGATCAAGCTTGCAAAGAACACGACATAGCATATTCAAAGTATAAAGATTCAACGAATAGATCAATAGCGGATAAAATTCTAGCGGAAAAGGCTTGGCAAAGAGTAAAGTCAAGTGACGCAAGTATTGCAGAAAAAGCATCGGCTTGGGCAGTAACTACAGCCATGAAGACGAAAGCTAAATTTGGTGCTGGAAGACGACGACGTCGCAGAGGAAGACCTGCAAAGAGAAGAGCTCCCAAAAGAGGAGGAAACATTAGGAAGAGACGTCGTAGAACTCGTAAAGCAAAAGTAAAGAAAGCTTCTATTTGGTCAATGGTAAAAAACGGAGCAGGTTTATACCTAAGACCATACCGTGTGTACTAAATAAGAAAAATCAATTGATAATTCCAAATAAAGCTTTAACAAATCATCAATTAAATGATTATGTAAAATGTTTAAAAATACCATTCTTTCGAGGAGTTTTTATGAAAGATGAATTACCAATTACAATATGGAAAAATGAAACTGGAATAGTAAATTTGGATTCCACCTATGGTCCAGGTACTCATTGGGTATGCTATAAAAAACTCGGACAAACCGTTTATTACTTTGACAGTTTTGGCAATCTACCACCGCCAAAAGAACTTCAACATTATTTTCGAAACTCTAAAAATATTTTTTACAACTATAAAAGGGAACAACCTGACAATACTGAAATATGTGGACATTTATGTTTGGAGTTTCTAGCGAAGAGTGTCAGTCAGCTTTGAGATGTCATCGTATACAGTGTCCCTGAGTGGAAATTCATCCACATTGAAAAGTACGCTGTTCCCAGCATTGCGTCTATCCAAAGAAAGATTATGGGAAGCGGCATTACTTGATTTGACTACCTACAACTCAATTCCTAATGTTACGGAAGGAAAGAACAATTTACTACATTATTATGAAACTAAGGATGCTTCAGGAAAATATTCAGAATTGAAAATAATTACATTTCCAACTGGAGCTTATGAAATTGATGATATAAACCAATTACTACAGAAAACACTCGGAGAAGAAAATATCACCGTTAAAGGAAACAATAATACTTTAAAAGCAGAAATAACTTCGAAATACTATATTGATGTCAGCTTGAAACATTCGATTGGCAGTTTACTTGGATTTACAGATACAACAAAAAAAATCTTAACTCCTGGAACAACTCATTCAGGTAATACAACTGTAACAATATTAAAAGTAAATAGTATCGATGTAACGTGTAATATTATACACGGATCGTATAGAGAGGGAGTGAATCAGCATATTTTACATACATTTTATCCAACAGTAGCTCCCGGTTTTAAAATTGTTGAAAAGCCACAAAACTTAATATACCTACCGTTAAACACCAGTTTCATTTCAGACATCGTACTGAACATATTGGATCAAGACGGTGTTAGTGTTGACTTTAGAGGAGAAACAATTACTATACGGTTACACATCAGAGCGGCAACATAAAAGTCGACATGGGATTAACATTTAAACCGCAACGGAAGGGTCGGGAGCTCAGTAGCTCCTCGACATTGGAAGAGTTAACATCGGACAACATTCGTTTTCTACAGAAGATTGGATTGAAACTTAACAACGATGGATATCCTGGATATATCTCAAGGACCGACATTCGACGAAACACTATGGGAGAAGGAATATCACACGCACAACCCTTACACTTCATCAAAATTAAACAATAACGATGAAATAAGGATTCCCATTCAACAACAAGATATTTACACGTTACCGTGCGAAAGTTATTTGTACATTGAAGGACGAGTACTTAAATTGGATGGAAAAACTGCTTCAACGGTTCCTTTTATAAATAACCCGATGGCATACCTTTTTGATGAAATAAGATATGAAATATCAGGGGTTACGGTTGATTCAACAAAAAAGGTTGGTATAACAACGACATTGAAAGGATTAACATCATTAACACCGCATGAGAAAAATTCAATAGTCACCGCCGGATGGGTTGCCCCTGATAAAGACACTATAACACCAGCTTCCAACGGTCACTTTGATTTTCATGTACCTTTACGATTGCTTTTGGGATTTGCTGAAGATTACAAACGAGTAATAATAAATGTCAAACAAGAGTTGGTATTACTGAGATCTTCAACTAACAAGGACTTGATACTTGCAGAACCTGCAACTACAGAAGATAAACTAGAATGGCAACTACAGTTGGATAAAGTTGTGTGGAGAGTACCTCATGTAAGATTGGCCGATGAACATAGAATCGTATTATTGAGGAAGTTAAAATCTGACCGTGATATTGTAATGCCATTCCGAAGTTGGGAATTCCATGAATATCCTACACTACCTCAGACAGAACGACAAACATGGACCGTCAAGACATCAACTTACTTGGAACGAGCAAGGTACATAATACTTGGTTTTCAAACTAAGCGAAAAGATGTTATCACTGCAAATGCTGGTCAATTTGATCACTGTAAAATAAAGAATTGTAAGGTTTTCCTAAATTCTCAATTCTTTCCATATGACAATTTAAATGTCATGTTCAGCAAAAAACGTTTTTCCATTTTATACGATATGTATGCAAGATTTCAATCGTCATATTATGGAAAAACTAATACACCGCTATTATCACCTGACCAGTATTATTCCAAGGCTCCGATAATTGTAATCGATTGTTCGAAACAGAATGAATCGGTAAAATCATCAAGTGTGGATATAAAAATTGAAATGGAATTTGAAGAACCAGTAGCGGATGGAACTTCGGCATACTGCTTAATTTTACACGATAAAATAGTTACTTACACACCGCTAACCGGAATTGTGAAGAATGTACTTTAAGAAGAATTAGTACAACGTAATTGTATAAAGTTTAAGATTTAACAAAAAACATAAAAGAGAGAAAATAATGAGTAGAAATTTCATTATATCTTCGACCGTCGTATGGGAAGCATCGTTCGCAAGATGAGTTCTACTAACGGAGAAGAAAATACACCTCTGGTTGATGATGATAATAGTTCTGATATAGAAAAACAAGTTGAACGAGAAATGGATGAATTCCTCAAGTTTAACAAACATAAGAAGAAAGAAGAAGAAAAAGAAGAGGTTGAAAAAGAAGTAAAAAGAAAGAAGATTGAAGTTAACATTACAACAAATATTTTAACAGAAGTATTTCTTCGAATTTTCTACCCCATTTCTGCATGCATGACGAAAAATATATCAGTTGGAATTTTAAAAACATTGGATTACTCACCGATTGTTATTTTAAATCATGGAAATAAAATGGTTTCATTTACTGAAACTTCTTGGGAATCATTTATGAAACATCTACATCTTTTGGAATGTTATTTAAGTAACAACACATTTGGAAGAAGAACAAGATTAAGTTTATTAGAATCAAATATTGAAGTTGATATAGTCAAACATCGTGGAGGACATATCGTTCGCTTCAGAGATTTAACTAGACATGATGTAAAATTACATTTGACAAAAGAAGAATTTTACACTTTAAGTTGTACTACCGGTCCCGTCACCAGATATTTAAAACAACTAATATTTTCAAGTGCAATAATCAAAGACTATCTAATCGATACATTGGACAGACAACCTTTCGTTCCACTTTTATACGGTCCTGTGGATACTTCTATTTTTAATCGAATACCTCAAGAAGTGGATATGTGGAGACAATTGAACAACTATCACACCAACTTTAATATCGACGAAGAAGCGCAAGAAGTTAAAGAAGAACAATCGTGTATGTAGTCAGTTGCTGATGAGACTTCATCATGAACAAACGGGTTTCGTTTTCTAATACGCCACATTTAATGGATGTTAAAAGAGGTATAATTGAATTTCAAGCTTTTCGAGGTAATGATGGAAACTTTATTATCAAAGAATTAGTAATTTTGGATATGAACACATCTGTAGTTTATCATTACTTATTTAAACCTCCATTACCATTCAGTAGACTAACAACTAAAGCGAAAGTTACAAACAAATGGTTGAACAAACATTTTCACAACTTAAGATGGGATGAAGGTTTTATTAATTATAACATGATGCCGCACATTATGAATCATTATTGCAAAGAATTCAAAACTATCTACACAAGGGGATTGGAAAAAGCTAATTGGATACAATCATTTACAACTAACGAAGTGATTAATGCAAAGATGGATAGAGATTTCCAATGCTACTTTAATGAACTTTGTATTTCATCAAAGAGTTTTAAACATCGAAGGTCACAGTGCGCTTTGAAGAATGCTTACCGCCTGAATAATTTCCTTCAACAGAATGGTGGGGGTAACATCGACAATAAAAGTGAGAGCGCTACCATGACGCAGCATGAGTATTACTCGAACCTCCGAAGAGACAACATCTCCGACGGACATTATTATTAACAACAAGATTAACAATAACATTAAGATGGCATCGCAGAACTTCCTTCAGAATTTGGTTGATCAATTCAACGCTCATTCGAAGTCAACAATCTTACCAACGAAGAGATGTTCGGAACTAAAAGAAGAAAAACATTATATCATACATACAATCAAGAAGATGGACACTTCAGTGGGCGATGCTATTAATTGCACATTGAGCGAGGCGCCGTATACAGTTGGTGACGAACCGAAGTTTCAGATATTCCTACCGAAACGATTCGTACAACTTCTACAGAATGAAGATCTTCGTGTTATTCAACCCGGCGCACTCTATTTGGTTTCACACGGACCGAGTGGAAACAACTCAACTGAACTAACTATTCATGTAACACCTTCTACTAATTAGTTTGTACATAGTATTGTAAATATATGTGTTTGTAATGGTTTCTCAATAAAGATAATATAAAACAGAAAAGAAAAAATAAAAGAAGCAACATATTGTTATGTCTTTATACATAGCAATATGTTGCTTTTTTAAAAATTCCACGGGATGACCTTGACCCAATTTTGTGTGATAATAAAAGTGAAAATTAACTTGTGAAATTCATCAGTCTACGACTACCTTTCGTACCGTACGCATCTCGCTCTCTATCACTAAATACAAAACTTCAACATGTCCCTAAAGGTTAAGTGTGCATCTTACGATACCAACACCATTACAAGTTTTGAACAACTTGAAGATTTAACAAACGAAATGCGAGTTTTACTTACCGGTGGTTATCATTTAACTGTTGATGTTAGTGCTACTAATATAAGGATGTTTACTAAAACAAAATATTGCGATGATGAAGTATTTCTTTCTACACAACCTACAACATCTTCATCGCCGACTGGTCAACATAACATCAAGTTCCACAAGTATTACCAATGTTAAATAACTTTTAACAAATAGAACTAAGGAATCACGTGATCAACGTCAAGTGGGGTGATATTTTGTAAAAACTAATCATTCGCTTCCCGACTGTCGCTGCGTCAACACCTAATTTTTAAAGATGTTATACAGAATGATGATTGAACTTGATGGAAAAATCTATGGAAAAGATTACAATACAGTTGAACAAATGACTGAAGATTTAGAAATATTAACTAAAGAAGGATATCAAGCTAAGTTAATTTTGAAATTTCCTGAAGTACATCCACTATCAACTGAAGAACTTATCGCTATGGCTAAAGCGGAGAGAGAGAAAAGGTCTGAAGAAAACAAACAGACAAAGTCTGAAGAAGATAAAAAGAAATAAACTTCTTAAGTATCAACATTCCTTACATTAGTAAGGTATAATTTTTTAAAACTTCGTTTGGATGACCTTGAAATTACCCCCCACCACTTTTTGTAGTACATAAAACTCGCTATTCAACACTATAAGCTCTTATTCTTTCACTGGACACAGCAGCGTCAACATGGAAGAACAAAAATACAAATACGAACCCCGTTACTGTTGTGAACAACAATGTACAGATTTAGGACCAATGATGGTGGACGGGTTAGCTTGCACTAAATGTGAATTCTTTGGATCTTGTTACTGCAAGTGCAAAACAAAACAACTACCGCCACCAGAATTGCGAACCTTCAAATTTTACAAATCAAGATATTTTCATACATGCTGTCCTCAAAGATGTTTCAAATTTCATCCTCTCGATCTAGCTCATTGTCAACGCACCATGTCTCATCAAAATGATTTTTGTACACATATGATAATGAGATGTAAATACAGATCAGATTGGTATTCCGATCCTGTAGAACCATCAAATGTGTAAGTTCGGTTTTACACTATTTTTTAAAACTTCAATTGGATGACCTTGAGCTTTCCCCCACCATTAGTTTTTTAGATTTCCCCCTACCATAAGTCTTTTAGATTTCCCCCCACCATTTGTTTAAATTTTGTATCTTATTGAATCCACCTTTGAAATTATTTCACTTTCAACACTCCGACTAACAACATGGGATCGCCTTTCGTCAAGTTTCAACATATAATAACTGACAGGGAAGAGTTGGAGGAAATATTTCAAAATTTGCTCTCTGTCATGGATAGATATCCTATGAGATGGATCAGACTTGATGTTCATTATTTACGTCCTCGTGAATATTCTTCATCATCGAGTGAGGACGAAACAACGACTACTTCAGCTAGGGTGTTTCGATTTTCTTCGTCATCGAGTGAAGACGAAACAAGGGCTACTACTTCAGCTAAGATATTTGAATTGAAAGACGAAGAAGAGGAACTTAGCTATTTACTTAATAACAAGCTCATGCTCACCGAAAAATAGGCCTCCTTCCTAAGCACCGATCTTCATTCACTCACCGACTCTCGCACGATGAACAACTCTCCGTTGGCACGAATGAATTCTAGTTTCGAAGTAAATTCTAAAGAAGATTTGCAAGAGATATTTAATACTTTACACGAAATTGTTAGTAAATTCAACACTGTTAAAATGAGTCTGGAAATAACTTACGCCTGTCCTATTTGTGATAAGGTTGACAGTTCTGATGAAGATAGTTTGCTAAATCTTACTCCGCTAACACCTCCACAATCAGACACGACGACAGCAAGTACGGAAACAAATGGTGAGCAACCTCCTTCCCCCACCACTTCGTTGTAAATCAACTCCCCCACCGCTTCGGTGTAATTAAATTCCCCCCACCGCTTCTTCGTTTAACTAACGTTCCTCGCTTTAATTTCTCATTTCGTCTCCAACATTTGAACTATCGACATCACTTGCTTCCAAATTTCAAACACCAAATAACAACACTAATGATGGATATGATGGATGAAGTTTCCTTCGTCACAAGGATGGAAGAGGAAAAGATGAAAGAAGAAAAATTGAAATTGGAAATTAAACGATTGGAATTGGAACGGCAAAACCAACTCGAGGTATTCCGTTTCTTCAAGCTCGTCAAGTACGTCATCTGGGGACTCTGCCTCTACCTCATCCTCGTCGTCGGCGTTTGCTTTTACAACTCCGTGTTTCATCACAAGAATTCAACCTGTATTGCACATTGATTGTATTTGTTTTTGCACATTGATTGTATCTGTTCTTTTTTTTACGAATAAAGTTCAAAGAAAATTGAATCCGCCTATCCCGCTATCACCGGGTAGTTCGACTCTCAGAACTATTTCCTGTGGTAGCGGGATAGGCTTTTTTAAAACTTACTCGGGATGACCTTGACATACTTTCCGTAACCCACTTATCAAATTGAATTTCATTTTTGAACTAACTTTTAATTTATGCGTACCTCCCCCTCCTCTAATACATTCTCTAACCGACCGGAAGCTGTGTGCCCCGGCGCATGGCTTCCGGGGTTGCTGACCTGAGCCAGCGGTAACCAAAACACACTACTTTAATTGTTGTTTTTTACTTTCAATATTTATAATTGAAAAAACCAAGTTAAAAGCTAGAATATTCACACCAACAGTGAAGTAAATATTTATACTCCATTAAAATGTATAAAATTATTTCGAGACCAAAATATTTTTTTAAAATAACACCGTTATCTGATATTTTGAATTCAATAGTAGGATTAATTTGCCAGTGAACTTATCAGACGGATTCGTATAATATTCCCTAGGAACCAAATAAAAACGTAATAAAACCGAGCTCCTTTAAAACGAATTTCGGTCTCTGTGGAGAGCACTTCAACCTGCCCAATGTGTAAGGGATGTAAACTCGGCGGCATCGTAACACCTGGATACTTGCAATGGAATACTTAGGAACACGTTATACTGTCATTAACTACGATTAATGTTTGTATTATTTAATATGACTTGTGATTATTCTTACTTTTATTGATATACATTTTAATTATATAAAAAACTTCATATTTATAGAAATAAAATTTTTCTAAGCTTATCGGTCTCTAGAAATTTGATATATCTTATTGGTTTAGATAAAAAAAACCAAAGTAATAATATAAAAATGAAACATTAAGAAACTATTTTGGTTACAGGTAAAATGAAACATTTTCCACTAATCAATTGTTTGAATACAGCCTTAACAAAAATTCTTTTAAGACTGACTAGGTAAAAAAGTTATTTTTTAAACAATATTCCAAATAAATTTTAAAAATATTTAAATTTTATGAAAAATGTGAAAGCAAAACTTTCAATAGTGAATACATTTGGCATGATTACAGTAACAGTTCTATTGAGATAATTATTATTTGTAATATACAAGTGGTGGTAAGTATATGAAATGGATTTATTTTAAGTTATAATTAAATATTACTTTATTTCATAAACTGATAAAAAAAGGAAATAAAAGTTCGATGTAATTATTTTTGTTGTACTACAAGGACCTCAGTACCACAAAACCTAATATCCATTTACCTTAATAATTTACTTAATAATTTTATTTAATATAATTTACTTAACTTACGCATACAAAATGCATTTTATAGGGTTTTGTAATAAATGAAAACCTGAAGGAATTCAGTAAATAAAATAAATCTTTGTAAATGAAATAAAAAATATATTATGACCACTCAAAAATTGGCTTTCGAGTGTAAAAGGAAAATAGTAGTTAACGAATGATTAAAACTTCAGAGGAATGTTTAAGAATATATAAAGCTAATCATCTACAAACCAAAACATGGAAAAAGAAAAAATAGCTGTTAGTAAAATAAAATTTTTAAATATTTAAGTTAAAAACTACTATTTATTTAATAAAAAACGTACAATATTCCCTATATAAAATTCATCGAGTGATTAAATTGCCCAGGGAACCACCGGTGACTAAACATTGGTCAGTCGGTTAGGATATATCACATAATTTCAGTCATATTCCACAATATTGACCAGTTTGACCACCACACCGCAGCTGTGTCATACGTCATTGTCAACACGGTAATTACTGGACCAACTGTACCACACTCTGATTTCAGTTTAATGATATATTGATTCCAGTATAGAAAATTTACCTTTTCTTCTTTCAATTCGTGATGTGGTAACAGTTTACTTTTCTAAACATTGGCTGATTAAGGAAGAGAAAATTGTAAAATAACTCTTTTATACACACATAAATGGTTAGCTCTTAAATATTACGATTAGCTGTAAATAATAATCATCATTCAAAGCGGGTTTAGAAAAAAAAAACATTTTACAAGAGATTAGACAGTATTTTAAACGATGTTATGGTGCTTTTAATATTATATATTTTCTCTTACCTTTAGAGAAGCATTATCTTTAGAGAATAATGCTTTATGTTTTCCAATATATGTAATAATGTCTGAGATTTGCATAAACTTTTTAGATTTATTGTGATTCAACTGTTCAGAATAGAATTAAGTAGGAACGAATAAATATTAAGAAACTATATTAATACAACAAATTCTGCAAAAAACACTCGTAATAAAGAGGATGTTTTGTTAAAAACCAAAACCCACAGTTTAAGGGTTTAAATTTACCAAAAGTATTTACGTAATTAGTTAATATTTAAACTTTGAATTATTACCAATTTATAATTACCAATTTAACTAAATTTTTTAACTACCCTTTTCAACAATAAATGTAAAAATTGACGCATTTTCATTATGTTAAAAATAGTTTGGAATTGAATGTGATAGGTTTATTTTTAACTCCGATATTAAAAGTTGACCTCCAACAAAAATTTAACTTCCATACTAGTATAAGGCTGTGTGCATCAGACCATGTGTCAAGGAACAGGATTAGATTATTGTGAAAAAGTGGGTAAAAAATTATTAAAGCAAATAAATAGTCCCTTGCTTGGCAATGAAAGCTTCTAACGAAACAACACATCATGTTTTATTAAAGATTTTGATCACAAGGAAAATATCACCACACAATCCCCTTCTCTCAGCAAGGATTTTTGTCAAATATTTGCGACAAGGATAAAACGAGAAATAGAGAATGTGTTAAGACAGAGACAGAAATAGTTTGCGGATGGGAGGATGACATGTATTGATGAACCACTCAAACTCCGAGCTCAATATCCATTCACTCTGTCGTATTGGCGGAATGTTCAGCAATCTGTTATACAATTCCAATATTATTTATTTCATTTGATTTACTAAACATGTTCTTGAAAAATCTATGTTTCTTGTAAGATTCGAGACCAATCTGTGGTAAGTAGTTTGGATTATTTGGGACTGTTTCAACATAACGATAGACGATATCTTCTTTAGTTAAAGAATAATACGAATACGTTCCTTTAATACTGAAATTGAGGAAGCGTAACCTTTTTATTTATTTCATTTTAGAAAAAAAAAAAAAAAAACTAAGCAACATTGTTAGCAATGTTGCAATCTGGACTTAAAATGGGTTCAGACAGAAAAAGTAGGGAATCAAAGTTTACATTTAAATTATATGGGTAAATCTAAAAATTCAATAACTTTCCTAATACTCATCCGTTTGACGTCAAAATACAATGGGATTTTTGAAGATAAGCTTGGACTAATACTTATACAATTAATTGTCCTGTAGACCTTTAGGTCAAAAGCTAGGTTGGCAGCATTGGCTGCCAGAGGAGATAATGGGGGTTTGTTCATCGGGTTTTATGTGAATGTATTCTTGACAGAGTAATTGAACAGTGCATCGATTTAGATAAACATAATTGTGGTGATCTGATGTCTCTAATAATGAACTTAGGTCAGTTGCTAGGTCTTGCAAATAGTTACATATAATGTACTAACTCCTTTTGACCCACCTAAACGAGTTAACTCCCAGGCGTTCATCGACACCGGCACACTGCACTAGCGCTACACCAGCCTATAGCGTTAACTGCAGACGTTCGATGTACATATGCCATTTCAGCTACCCTGTCTGAGGTAGCACAAATATCTTTGTATGATTATGACTTCCAGAATGCTCATAATTTCCAGGAGGTCCAGAACGTAAAGCACGTCAGGAACTTCCGGTACGGCTAGAACATCCAGAACGTTCAGAACACTTAGAAATTGTCGATAACCACCAAAAAGTTTAAGCACTTCCAAAACTAACAAAGTTTGGAAATATTTTATTTGCAACCTTTTTGTTGTGGATAAGTGTGTTATAATTTTTAGTTATAATGTTTTATGTAATCATTGTTAGTAAATAAAACAGCAACCTCTTATATAATTTTTATATGTTTTCTTTGGTAATAATCGTGCTATCAATATGCCACCAACATTCTCAAACTTATAATTACCAATTTAACTAAATTGTTTAACTACCCTTTTCAACAAAACTCCTACCCAACCCTTCTACCCTTTTCAACGTTTTTTTGATGATGTTTTATAGTGTTTATAAATGCAAATAAGTTTAAGAATAAATTATTTGATTTCAAACCATCCTGAATTAGATTTTAAATATTTACTGTTGATTAAGTGGCATATGCAAACCCTCTATATTTTTAACACAGAATCAATTATCCAACATAGTGCCTTAGGTGATTCCTATAGTGAAATGAAATCTCTCATATCCAAACTTCATGCTCAAAAATAAGAACGTGTTAAAAGATCTAATAATTCATTTAAATGTCCAGATGACATGAGCAATGACGTAAACTAACGTTGATAGTAAAATAAATTTCTTAGAAAATAGGATTTCTGATAAAAAACATTGGATTGCTGCTGAGACTCTATCACATAGCTATGAATAATTTTACGACAAAAAATAATATGTACAGTTATTTTAGCAAAACAAAGTCTTCTGTTAAATCATATAAATTGTTAAAGTAAATTTTCTAATAATCAAGTTTTCTTCAAGTCAGTTGAATTTCAAGTTTCTTGGAACGCAAAAATTAAATGAATAGGGACAAAGATGTTTATATTTATTTAGCTTATTAGTTAGCATTAATAACCTGTCATGTTCGTCAATACGGTGGTGTATAATAATATATACCTGTAGGATGAAGAATAAAAATTAATTCCCTACTAGAGTAAACTAACTTAATTTTAAAATGAAATTATATTGTACACCTTGTGTATCACGCTAAGTGTCTTAAATCTAGTACTGATCAATAATGTGTACTAGAATTACTGTACTCCCTCTATTCTATTTTCAACTAAATCAAAGCCAAGGAACAAAAATAAAATTAAATAGATACGTTGAATTAAAAAAAAAAATAGGGTTCATAGAATCGAAACTTTAAAATTTTAAACACATACATGTTTTATAGTACACGTTATTTGAAAGCCCTATTACTTAAACAAACGTCTTGTTTGAAACAGAGTTTGGTCACCTTATCGTTCGTCATTAATTTAAAGCCACTTTTATGCCTAAAATCAAGGTACACCGAATACCGATTACCTTTATTGTTTGTTAGAAATACTGTTTGATTCAAAATACCTTTTAGTATTTAGTTCACCTTTACTTTGATGTGTCACAAAATAACTTTTTATATGTGTATAAAAATAAAACTCAAAACTCGCATATGCATACGTTACTGAGTACATTACGTTACTTAACTTTCTTTTTGAACTGACCAAATTCAGAGCTATATTTAAGCTGTATCTCTTTTTGCTGGGTAGTGATCGTTTTTTATAGCTTGCATGTTAATTTTATGGTAGCACAACAATGGAATGAGGGCCAGACTCCTATTAGTAACGTAAAGCAGTGCTTGATTCGCCTGCTCCAATTTTATGACTTTATTTAAAGCCCAATAAAAGTGAGAGAGGTTTAAATAAAAGATAAAGAGTTGGGCTATTTTAGTCGCTTCTGGATTAACTTATATTGTAATCCACACAAAGATATAATGGTTCATAGTTTACCTAAAGTTGATCAACTCTGAACAATATAGATATCAATTCAAAATATAAAAACAAAATCCAAAAGCAAATCAATAGACAAGTATTTTTAATTTTATTTGGCACCTCGTTATCTTTTATCGGACTTTTACATAAAAGCAAAAAATTGGAGCAGGTGAAGCTCTGCACAATGAATTTTTGGCCCGCGAGACCTCAAAATGTTGTGCAACATTGCGAAACGGATTCCGGTAGTTCGCGCAACGGCTACTTGACCACAGAGACTCTATTTAACACCCTCTTAGACAATTAATATATGCTAGTTATATTATCAAAGATTCAGTTCCATCACTCCTTATTGAAAGTAGCAATTTTTGATGACAGCTGATATTAATAAAAATAACCGTTGCTCAAGCTCTAAAGTAGAGCAAGGGGGAAGATCTGCTGATTTTTACTCGCCCTAAATTTACTTTCCTCTCTTGCAATTAGTTTTCCATTTGCCCACTACGGCGCTTGTGTTTTTTTACAATGATTTTTATTTATAATTAAAATAAGCTGTTTTAACTAGTTAACAATGTAAATGTAAACAGAAAGAGGCATAAATAAGTTCTGCGTCGTAGTGAAAAAGATACGGTTCATATCTTGCACCAAAAATATTTTCCAGCACTTGCTCTAATTATTCCTATCCTCGGCTTCGTCTCTCATGTGAAATTTGGTATAGTGTAGTAAAATTAGTCGGGAAAATGAAATATTTTTTGGAAAGCCAATTTATTTTGAAATGTGCCGAACTTCTAACCTTCCTGTACTTCTAACCTTCTGTATATAACTTCTAACTTTTCCTTCCTTCTAACTTCCTATTGTAGTTCAATGTAAAACACTTAATCTCAGTGAAACATAAATCATTTTATTGTATGAAATAAATGTTATCAACAACAACTAACTAAACTGCTCTTTTTTTGTTTACATTTAATATGTGATAGTTTGGTTATTAAAACATTGTACAGGGAATGATAAAATTAGCATAAAATATGTAACAATCTTCCCTGGATAAGTGTTTCATTTCTTGCTCAAGTCGTTGTTGTTCTAGGATGAACAAGTTGGACTGAAGTAGGCTGTATTTGATCTACGTGGCACTTGACTTTTAAGCCATCAACTTCAACTTCGTAATGACATATTCCTAATCGTGCCATCACAGTCCCAAATCTCCACTTTTGTTGGCCTCTTCTATAGTCCCTGATTTGAACTTTATCACCAGTGTCAAAATGTCTCAATGTACCTATTGTCTGAGTGTCAGGTATCTGTCTCTCCTTTAGCAAGTCAAGTCTGGTACGTATACTTCTCTTGAACATCATCTCTGCAGGGCTTCTACCCGTACCAATGTTGATAACCTTTCGGTTCTGCAATAGAAATCGACAGAGGTTTGTGTGTAGATCACCAGACTCTTCAGTCATCGCAGTTATTTTCCTTTTGAGTGTCTGTACATAACGTTCTCCTTGCCCATTTGATGCAGGGTGGTAGGGTGCCGTGAGTTTATGGTCAACACCATTACATTCAATGAAAGACTTGAATTCATTTGATGTGAATGTCGAACCATTGTCGCTAACGATAACTCTTGGGATACCAAACCGAGCAAACATTTCCTTTAATATTTTGATTGTGTTAAAGCTTGTCATGGTTTTGGTTTCTAGAACTTCTAGCCATTTTGTGTAGGAATCAACAGCTACGAAAAAGTATGTTCCTTTGTATGGTCCGGCATAGTCAATGTGGACTCGTTCCCAGGGAATGTTAGATTTTTCCCAAGGTTCGTGGTACTTTGGAGGATCATTTTTGATCAGAGCGCACGACCTACATGAGTTAACGTATTTCTCAATATCGGCATTTATGGACGGCCACCAACAATACTGTCTTGCTAATTCCTTCATTTTAGTAATTCCCGTATGAGCTTCGTGTAGTTCTCTAAGTACTGTTGTCCTCAGGGTGATTGGGATGATGACTCGTACTCCTCTAAATAAGCAGCCATTCTCAATAGTTAATTCTCCTTCCATCCCTTTGTACTGCTCGGGTTTTGTAATGTACGATGACGTTTGTAGTGCATCATAAACCAGCTTAAGTTCTGGATCCTCGAGGGTTTCCTTTCTTACTTGCTTTGCTGTGACTGGGAGGGAATTCAATTGGACTTGTAAAAGATACTTGTCAGAATAAGAGTCATCTATCGACTCATCATCGTCCTTCCTGATAGGGAATCTAGAAAGGTAATCCACGTTGACATGGTCAGTGCCTTTTCGGTGTTGGATCGTGTAGTCAAAACCAGACAAAAAGACAGCATAATGTAGCATTCTCGTGGCTGTTAATGGAGGTAAGCATTTTGATGGGTGAAATATTGAAGATAGAGGCTTATTATCAGTGATCAAAGTGAATTAGCGTTCATAACAGTAGTAAAAAAACTTGTGTACCCCCCAGTAAATTACTGTTGCTTCCTTGATGATGTGGCTGTAGTTTCGTTCTGCTTTACTCAATGTTCTTGACGCAAATGCTATTGGACGCTCCGTTCCATCTGGCATTTTATGTGATAAAACGGCTGACAATCCATGAGGTGAGGCATCTGTAGCCAGTAGCAACGGTAGATCCGGCGAAAATGTTGTAAGTAGTCAGTTGTTATTTCCTTCTTGATTTCTTGAAAAACCTTGTTACATTCTGTAGACCATTTAAATGAGTTCCTTTTGTTTAGAAGTTCGTACAGTGGATGCAACCTTGTAGCTAGGTCAGGTATAAATCTATGATAATAGTTTATTAGTCCTATGAATTGTTTTAATTCAGTGATGTTTGATGGTACTTGACACTTAAGGACTGCTTCTATCTTATCTTCACATTTGTGTAAGCCCTTTCCATCTATTTTGTAGCCAAGGTAAGTTACAGAGTCCTTGAAAAACTTACTCTTTCCCTTGTTAATGTGTAGGTTGTTTTCCTTTAAACGGTCCAGCACTTTCATTGTTCGTAACTTTGTTTCTTCCATGGTCCTTCCCTGTATTATAATATCATCAAAGAAAACAGCAGTTCCTTCCAGTCCGGAGATGACAGAGTCCATGTAGCGTTGCCAAATGTTTAGTGCTGTTTTTATTCCAAACATAAGCCTGTTTACCTTGAAAACCCCTATATGAGTGCTTATTGCTTGCATCTTGGCACTTTCATCATCCATTTGTAGATGAAGATACGCTTTGTATAAATCTAAGGTTGTGAAGTATTGACCACCATTTAACTTGTCAAATATCTCGTCTATACGTGGAATTGGATAGTGGTCGCTCTGTAATTGAGGATTAACCGTTACTTTATAATCCGCGCAGATCCTCACTGATCCGTCCCCTTTCAAGATTGGTACTATGGGCGTTCCCCATTCCGTGTTGACAATCTTTGTGATGATACCTTTTTCTTCTAGCATATGTAATTCCTCTTCAATTTTGGTTTTCAGGGCGACAGGTGGTATTCGGTGTTTAATGAATATGGGTCGTGAATTCGTAAGGAGTGAGAGCTTGACTCTCATGTCAGGTGCAATTCCTACTTCATTTGTGAACAGAGATTCATATTTACTGAAAATGTCATTTTCAGCACACTCTATCTGTTTTTGCTGACAATCGCTTCCAATTGTATTTATATCGTAAATAGAGACACGTAAACTGCGAATCCATTCGCGTCCAAATATATTATCCACATTGTTTTTCACCACGAAGATACGCCCTGTCATCCTTTTGTTACCCAGTTTAACTTCTACTTCACTAGTGCCGCACAGCTCAATATATTCTCCTGTGTACGTCTTCAGCCTTATATTCGTTTCTTCCTTAATCGTTTTATTAGGAAACAACTGCTTGAACTGACGTAATGACATTGAAGACACTGCAGCCCCTGTGTCGTACTCCATCACGCAAGGCACCCCATCGAGTGAAGGTTCCAAAATGTATTTTTCATTCAACTTAGATTTAATTGAATGTAGATCCAATTCGTCAATGATATTCATTGCCTCGTATTCAACATCCTCATTTTCAATAGAGCAATCGTTTTCCTCTGACACCATTTGCTTTTGGAATCCTTTTTTCCTGTTCTTCTGGTTTGACTTTAGACAAACAGCAGCAATATGGCCTTTGTTATTGCACAGAAAACAAGTTACGGCCTTCATGTTACAATCATTTGCCTTGTGATTTGCCTTCCCACATCTGAAACATTTTCCTTTTAAATTTTCTATTGTTACTGATTCATTTGTAGTCTTCCGTAAACCAATACTTGAACTGGACACCTTATTGATACTAGGGACAGGCAAGGAAATTTCATTGCTTCCTTTTCTTGATGCTTCCATGGCTAGTGCGATTTCATATGCCTTTTTCATTGTCAACGACGTTTCTTGCAGAAGCCTTTCGCGAATTTCATGGTTTCTTAGCCCTCTGATGAACTGTGTACGTAAATGAGTCTCTATGGCTATTTGCCTTACAGTTCGCACACGAAAAATTGCAATGCAATGTCATTCCCCGGAGTTCCTTCATGTAAGTCGAAATTGATTCCTCTGGCAGTTGAGTTCTTGTGTAGAACCTATGTTGCTCGGCCACTTAGTTGGGTGTAGGTGAAAGGTAGTGAGTAAGGTCATCAGATCTTCAAAGGATTTACTTGTAGGTAATTCAGGAGCACATAAGTCAGTCAATAGTTGAAAATGTTTGGGGTTTAGACAGCTTATGAGGAATTGTACTCGTGTAGCCTCATCAGTCAACCGATGTAATTCTAGGTAATTGGTCAGTCTCAAAGAGTATGTTATAAATGTTTCATTTGCCTCATCGTAAGGTTCCAATTTTTGTATAGGCGGTCCTTTCTTGGGTTCTTTTTCTAAGTTTTGCTGTAAATATAACAGAAGAGCTTGGTTGATTTCTCGTTGAGTCGTCGCCATTATTGTAGTTCAATGTAAAACACTTAATCTCAGTGAAACATAAATCATTTTATTGTATGAAATAAATGTTATCAACAACAACTAACTAAACTGCTCTTTTTTTGTTTACATTTATTATGTGATAGTTTGGTTATTAAAACATTGTACAGGGAATGATAAAATTAGCATAAAATATATAACACTTCGTGATCTTCCTCAGAAAAGTCCCCAGAAATCCCATATGGGGATCACGCTTAAAAATGAGGGGTTGGCCCATAAGGAGTTACATTAAAATTTGATATTAAGCATACTAAATTTAAATACATTATAGAAGGTTTATATAATATATCAAATTAAAGGTCTTAAAATTTAGAATACAATGCCGTAAGTCCGACCTAAATATAACTGTGGGGAGTAAAATAGCAGGCGTTCAAAGTTTATAATAAAATAATATCATCAAAATTTTTGAAATGCAATAACTTCCGACCTATTTGACTTTTTGAGGTCTGGTTTTCGGCCATGTACTCTCCTTACTAAGACCTTTAAAATTATGTATAGCATGGCTATGGACTGAGAATTTTTTTTAACTTGCTCTTTCTGACGTTCATGTAGAGGATGGTTCAAGGGTAATATGACAAGCTATCCGCATTTTCAAAGGTAATTGTAAAAGCAAACGTTTGCCGCAAACCGCACCTCAAAAGGTCAAGAATTTTGAAAATTATTACATTTTTAAGCGTTTAGGTTAAAATTTGCTTTTTATTCAAAAACTAACAGGCTGCCGTTTTTCGACTCAGGCAACCTTTTGGGATGGGGTTTGCGGCATTAAATTCTTCTACTTAAGAGCTTTAATTTGATGTACATAAACCCATTGGTCGACGAAAGATTTATTTCTTACTCCACGTGGGCCATCCCATAATTTTTAGGCATGTTGCCCAATGGGGATTTCTGAGGGAGGTCTGGGGATGACATAGAACACATTTAAAAACAAATTTCGCTGTCCAAAATTTTTTCATTTTCAGCCATATTTTGGCTTAATTTTACTACACTAGTATTCTTGTGTTCGGCTTTGCTCCACACATGAAACTAAAGCTACACCGGAAAATGCAACTTTCTGTACTTGTAATGCAATTTCCTATTTTCTTTATTACCATCAAACTAAAAGAGATACGCAAAAGGCATATAACAAAGTTTCTCAGTTCAACAAAAGCTTCAAAATGAGGTGCTATTTAAAATTTTTGAGTTTTATTTATGTAAAATATACTTGTTTTATCCTAGGACAAATTGTCAATCCTTACTCAATTTAAGACATCTTACGTGAATTACTAGATATATAGCAATGGCCTGGTGAAATACACACACTATGTCTATTAGCTATATAAATTTAAAAGAAAGATATAAAAAGTTAACGAAAAATATATTTGTATAATAATTTGGTAATGTTTATGACTTTTATTGTTTAACTGTGTATTATTTAAAGAATTATTTAGTGTTCTCCTAATACATTTATTGTATACAATTTAAATAATAATACATAAATATGTATTAAAACAATTGTAACACAGTTAATTGTACTAGAGATCACCTACTGATCGAAATTCGAAAGGAAAATTCAGTTGATCTGGACCCAATAAGTTTAAACACCTTTTATAACTGTAACATCTGGACTTCCTGTTTTTCTAGCAATTGTTTTTATAACAGTTGTCTAACGATTTAACCAATTATCCCTCCTCCATGAGATTAACATTAGAAGTTTGAAAGCCTGTGGGTCTTAGCCCTGGAGTCCGATGTGAATTAGAATGGAATTCCGCTCATCTACAAGACTATACCTTTCTAACGGTACGCACGGATTTCTCCTACGATGAACATTAGCTGTGAAATAAGTAGAAAACGAAACATGCTTGCCGATAAATATATCGATATTACTATTATATTCTCAATTTTTTTATTTAAATGTTTTAATTTAAAATTTATTTTCTATTATATATTAAAGCACAAAGCATATTTCTTCTTTGAAAATGACCCTAAGTGTGTCGTCGAAATCTTTCATCTCTTTCTTTATCTTTTCTATGTCTTGTTCAATTTCCGGATTGTATAAGACGTATCTTGCGTGAAAGTCTTCTTTTACATTGGTATCCTTAACTGTAAACATTCATTTATAAGTTTTTGTAGTATTCATTATTCAGCCTAAAAATACATAAAAACCGAATAAAAATCTCACAAATTCGTAAAGTGCGTGCTTTCAAATAGATAATAACTCTAATAATAAATTATTATTATTAACTATTATTTAATTCATTATTAAAATAATAAATTTTTGGCGTTATAAAGAAAGGTGCTTTAATCAGGTACAGACTCAAAAACTCAGTTATATACTGTAGTTCTCTCATCATAAATATCTTAAGACGGGCATACACTGTTCTCAATTTGAAAGGGTTAATTTGTTTAACTTGGTTGATTGTTAATAAGAAAAAAAAAAAACTCACTACGATTGTATTTTTACTTTCACAAGAAATGTAATAATTTGAATATTATTTTGAAAACGATTGTTCTAGCTGTTAATAGCAAATATGTATTTGAATATGTCAAATTCAATTTGATAGGTCGATGAAAAGTGTGTTAAGATGTAAATTACCTTATCATTTAGGTTGGGAAACCCAAGGTTTGTTTTAATTGGTACATGTATGTTATCATGTATGTATATCATTGTATATTATTTGAATAGTGTGGGTAATCTTTACAGGTTTTTTAGTATTCTTAGATGTAACCTTTTATACTGACCATCTTTTATCGAGCATTTGTAGACATAAAAGTATTTCTCTTCATTAGCCTTCAAAATATAATACTTCATGTCAGCTTTTCCATCTGTAGACAGAAATGTAAACAGTAGACTTTGAATTTACTGGTAAACGTTCAAAAATAAATCCCCTAGAATTCAAGTAGCTTTATTGGCCTAAACAATATCGTTGATTGTTACATGAATGAGTTCGTGAAAAAGAATGATCGGACCATGGGAACGGGATGTTATAGTAGGTTCCAAATAGTAAAACGAATTTTCTTTACCATCATTTATAAAATTCAACAATTTTAATTTAAATAATTAAAAGAGATTAAAAACAATCTAGGATTTTTATTTTTTCTTAGCTTTAATGGTTATGGAGAAAATCCAAAAACTATGTGTACCATTTTATTCTTATATCAATAAAACCTTCTATCCTGCTTATTTATGGACAGAATATTTGGCTTATTGGCTTATTCAGAAGGTTTTAACTTATATCTGCTTACAAGACCCATATGGTGGCAATCCTACGTATTAAAAGTAGGGTTTATAAAGTATCTTTAAAGTTCTTTAAAGTAGGGTTTATGGGGAAAATTAAAAACACACCATAAATTGATAAAATTTTGTATGTATATTCAATAAATAAAACCTACATAACTCTAACCCCATGGTTTTTTTACGCTGAAATAAAAAATGTTCCAAAATTCCATTGTGAATTCGCTGAGTACGCAGGTTTGCTGAAAAAGGGGGTATTTAGGCTTTTGGTGGTCAACGTAATATCGGTCATTAATAGGCTTCTTGTGTTCAAAGAGTTAAGTGAGACTTTTAATTATTGGATATGTATACTAAACTAAAATATTTTAAAGATGTTTTGTGACTTATGATAAGCCCTTTTTATTTGAGCGATATTTTAGCGACCTTTTAAATGTATAACGTTGTAATAACATTGAGTAATTGTAATGACCGTCTATTAAGCATACTTCCTTCACTCTGACGCAGTCCATGTAGAAGTATTGGTACTGCTATACAACTTAACAATGAACGTTGGTCTGGTATAATGAACTTACCGCCATTAACATCGGTGTCGATCTCATTTTTTCTTAACTCAATAATAGTTTCTTCATGTGGATCTTGTTGACGATATTTTCCTCCTGACCTGTTGATGGTAGAACACACAAAATAGAATTTGAGAGACATGAAATCAAAATCCTCAAGAAAGAAAACAATTGATTCGGCTGGATCAGGATCTGACGGACGGTAAATTTTCTTAGATACGTCTGTTGTTTGGTATACGCTACTTATTAAGTAATTGAGGCGTGATACTGCGCATCCTGGTGCAGTATCACAGTAGGCCTACCGCGGGGTAGGCCGGGGTAATGGCCCGACAGAGAGGAGGATGTGACACCGAGTCAAATAAGTGAGAAATAGAGAGTTCTTCTATCAACTCTATATGGTTTCCATAAGAGTTTTTTGCCGATTATAACGATGTGTGTTTCGTTCGAATTGAAATCGTTTATGTAGCATTTAAATCGTCTTAAGCATGGGAAATCGAGTTAAACAAAAAATGCTAGTTAGCTCCTTAAAGTCAATGTTAAAACTGTCAGATGTAGTCCAAAGATGACGTCACAATTACCGGCAGGGACAGGAACCATTCGAATGCACACGCCTTCTTTTTTTCTACCATGATTTAACCCTATATGGCTTTCCCAAATTTTATTCACATTACAAACATACCCAAGTACTCAGTATATATCCAGTGGAATTTTCCGGGTTTTTTTCCATACACCCTGTGTGAATGAGTAAGTAATTTTGCTGCTCAAGGGATGTTACAAGCAAATATAGCTTATTTTCTGGCTTGTAAAGTAGGGTTAAACAAACAAATTGTATCAAGATGCATCATTTTTATTCCCCCATAACCACCATTGGAAAGATTAATTTTAATTCAATTACCTATTAGATAAAATAGTCCAATTATTATATCTTACGGCGAATTGTTATATTTAATATTGCAAATTTACTTGGTAAATTGATTATCTTAATTTTCTGAAACCTTAATTGAAAGCACGTAATGTATTTTATCAAATATAGCTTTAGATTACCTTAAAAATAAAATACATATAAACTAAAAATAAATTTGAGCTACGTATTGTTCAAACAATTAATTTGTACTATATTAAGTTATTGCTGGGTATTTATATTTTATGCAAAGAAAAACAGAACATGAAAGTTAACATGAAAACAATTTCAGGAAGTAGTTTAAGACATCTGTAGGTTCTTTAACTTACATCTGAAATGGAATTTTCACCTTCACTTTTCCATCGTCATCTACCACATTATAAGTCATCCAAGCCAGAATCATTCCATTGTATCTTTCAGTCGGGTTGAAAGCAGTATATTTAACTGACCAGGTCTTACCAGGCGTATTTAGCTGAAATAAATAAAATACAAATTAACTTAAATTGAGAAAAAATAAGAGAGCCAAATATATAAATAGACAATAATATTGTAAATAAATAATTTCACCTCGTCTGATTTTTACGATGCTTAATGTTGGTTTTGATTTTGTTTACAAATTTTACATTTGAAAAAACCTCTCGGATGGGTGATCTTCCTTTTGTTGCCGGATCTACCCTTGAGAATTGATGGGCTATAAACGAATTAGGAGATAACAACAATGGGGTTTGGTGGTGTGTCCTCATAAACTAACCATAATTCCATAAAGGCCTATAATGGCATTGCAGACAATCCGACCTACATGTTTCAATAGTATAAGATTAAGAAATTTGATATTAAATATTGATTTTTTACATATTTAAACTCTTCATGAGGAAAAACATAAATATTTCTCCTGGCACACCAATGAAGTAGCAAATCTACATGTCCTTTTTCACATTACTAACCCTAATTGTTCTAGGGTTGTGACATAGGTAACTTATGAGAATTACTGAATCTATATATGTGGCCTAGTTCAATGATAAACGATCAGTAAGCGAAGAGATGGAGCTTTCTAAAATGTAAGAGTAACTAAAAGTTGTGTTTGTTTAACATTTGAAATTCTACTAGTTAACAGTTTACTATGGCTATATTACAAGTCACTAAAACATGAATTTTTCAAATTCAACTCAATTGCAAAAAAATTGCTGGACTTTCATGAATAAACTTGAAATCATTACTTTGTTCAGCCATTCCAGAATAATCGTTAGTATTATTGAAATTTTTTAACTACCAATGAAAGACAAAAAAAAAAGAATTTCAAATTTGCTTTGCTTTTGAGACGCATTGTTTTATTTCACCTCGTTAACCATCAAACATGAAATTTTTAAAAGATTACTACATTTCGTATTTTTTCTACTTTGAACACCAATGAAAATCTACAGAAAGAAATTTTCTACAGAAGAATACATGAAAAGGTAAGGAAAAATCTTCAATTGATGTACTATTTTGTTTCTATGCTTCTACTCCTACCTACTCCAGGATGTCATCAAAACAAATTGTTAATGGATATTTCATGTATTTATTAAGATTGATTTCATATTTTGTGTTCCACTGACTAAACGGTTGGTTAGGAAGAATCTGCGTGAGGTTATTGAAAAATCTACAAACAACACTAAATTGTCTGTCTAGTTTGGCCCATCTCCCCTCATTTAACATTGTTATCACAATGTAGTTATCGGGTTTTCTGTTTTTAAGCACTAGTGATTAACCGGTTGGTTCCTACGAAAATTGGACTTGACTTTAAATAAAAGCCTTTGAAAGACCCTACTTGTCTGATTGTGACTTTATAACCAGGTATAAAGGCTGAATTTGATGACTTTGTCAGGACTTTACAATAAATCCATCGAAATACCTTTCTCGTCCAGTTGTAACTCATACCACAACAGTTAAACCTCCTTACTGTATTTTCCAAAATAATACGTTCGGACTTAAATTTAAAGCCATCGAAACACCTTTCTTGACTTATTGTGCCTTATATCACAACTGTTAAACCTTCTGGTTGTATGTTTTGCTATTGGAATTTCGGATTTTGAACCTTTACATTTTGAACTTACATTGAACAGCACTATAGCCCTGTGCGTTGATGATTTTGTACACTTTCTATGCGAACGTAATTCAATGTACTTATAATATATATTCAAATTAAAACTCATTTACTATATCTAAAAATATTGTCATTTATTTTCCTTCTATCTCTAACCTCTAGATGTTTTTTTGCCACTTTGCAATTTTTTTCTGGTGAAGCAATGATATACCTCACATTCTATCTTCAACACTGACTTTGAATATATTCCTCATTATACATATCATACAAATCTATAGTCTAAGGTTTTTACCAACTTTTTACTAACATTAACTTTGATTATTTTATCATGGGGTATCATGCTATTTCTATAGGGGCAGGGGGTACATTTTACAGATAATTAAACAAAGATATAAAAAAGCACAAGATGACGGTGGATACCAAAGGGCCGCGGGAATGCGGTCAACGCAGTCACTGGCACAAATCAAAACTGGAAATAAAGTAATTTTTCTAAACAATATATCCATAGTTGTTTAAAAAGATACGTATATATATTCATTGAATTTCCAGTTTATGGCCAAAAAGCAATTTGTTAAACAATGGAATGTAGTTTCATGATAGTGCATATATAGTTCCCATAATTCAATTTTTTTTGTAATTATTACGTTTCTATGAAATTTGTTCATATTTTTATAATTGTCGTCAGTTTCATTTCCGTAGGTTGATTTCAGTCCAAAAAATGTAAAAAAATAAAAATATATGATTGTCAGGTAACGTTCTACGACAGTAAAATTCCATCATGTCTTCTTTTTTGCTGTTATTGGGGCGCCAGGGGTAAAAATTGGGGTGCATGGGTAAAATGCCCCCTCCCCAAACGAGGAGGGCCCTGGGCATGGGAGCGAAGACCCAATTGAGATGTAAGTGAGTTTGAAATTTATGATGTGGACTGAAAAGATCTTTTTAGTGTGATGAAGTATTTAAACTTATAGACTTCAGATATATAACAATTTGAACACAAATAAATGTTTGCATACGTAATTCTATAAGTTATACCTTTATTGGGTGTACTGTATCAATGGTTACAGATAAAATTGCTAATACAAATTTCAATTGTAAAACTCACATTTTAAAAAGTACTTTTGCTTAAAATTAAATTATTTACGATATTTTTTCTTTTCGTACGATTCAAATGCGAGTTGGGTTATATCTATATTACGAGTATTTTTTAATTGAAGAATAATGTAATCATGTCAAATTAATACTTTTTATAAATCAGTAAGTAAAATAATTCTACTTGCCAGTTGTACATGGTCTTGCTCGACTTTGGGCAATTTCTCGGGATCATCTATGCATTTGTTAACTCTCAGGAATCCATCAAGAGACTGAACCTGAGCAGTCGACAGAAGAACGACGAACACACCTAGAGTTATTGTTGTAGGGAACATGCTTCTCTAAAAAAGGTTCATCAATAGTTAATCAACATGATATAAAATTATTTATGCAAAGTTAAAAGTATGGTCTGGAAGGCTTAAAGTGGCTTAAAGTGGGATGGGAAGTGTTTTCACTCTGACCTTCGACAGTCAAGTCATACAAATATGGTGCCGATGACGGTTGTTTGAACAGTTTATTTACATAGTTGGAGTTTCGCTCTAAACTAATGTCATATTTTATTTAGTAGATAATTTATAGCATATTAAAGACTTACATATAGCAAATTTATGAAGCTCAATTTATTTAAATCTTCCAACTTATTTTTAATTGATTTTATTTCATTTATTTAATTTAAACATGAAAAAAAGATTTAAAAATAGATTTATTGTTTCAATGATATTTATTTATTTCACAAATATATGTACTGGAATATGTGACGTACTTTCGGATCATGGGACTATTTATGTAATTATTTTTTAGTTCGTACGCCACAGTAAAAAAGAATTAGTTTTGCCAGGATTCGCTCAGTACAAAAGCAGGGTTAATTGCAAGGTTCACGACTTAATACCTAGTCTACTATTAATGAAAATGGAATCTCGAATGTCTAATTATATTATTAAATTTACTACGTTGGTTTTTCAACCATGTGACGTCTTGGTAAAATAATTCCTGATAAAATAATAAAGTTGGTTAATTTAATAAAATTTTGGTTCTTCACCCGGGTAGTCGATTAATGAATTTCGAATTTGAAACAGAATAAGTTGGATTTATTAAAACGATTACGGATTTATTACGATTTACGAATAAAATTATTAACATACACTAAAACGTTTCGTCAACGTCCAGTTTCACCGACTGTGATAACATAATGCAAGTCACAGAAGCGGCATGTCGCAACGGGTAGTTTACCTGGTTCGTTCACCAAACTGAATTGTTAATAAATTACTAAAACTAACTTAATTATTTTAATAACTTCCTTTCGAAGATAAAATAAACTAGGGGATAACCTGTCCAACGAAACGAAATAATGGAAAATAAATGTAACTAAAACAAACGCATTGGGGGATATAAGTCGAAACAAAATATATAAAAAATTACCGACGATAATTACCTAAAATGAAACACCTGAAAATCAGAGCAAAAGGTTGTTGGGGCCAGTAGCACGAAATATAATAAAAAACGTGAGGGTAGGTAAAATGTTTTGTTTTAATTTCCAAATAAACTTAAATTCGTGACGATTCATATCGGTGGTTTGCGTTCATGCTTACTTTCCACCGTGGACAACACATTAGGTTGTAATGATCGGCGGCGGGTTTCAACACCCCGTCTATCTCCTATACTGTTCTTGTACTTTACCGTGGTCGAGGAGCGTACTGATTCTCTGCTCCACTGTTCGGCGACGACTGAAGTGACCGGCGGGCCGGGGCCCGAGGACACGTACCCCTACCTCGCTTACCCTCGGTCACGTGACTTCGACCTCCCACCACTCTACTTTGCCATGCTGTTCAAACGCGGCCGTTACCCCCTCCCCCTCCACCCTGAAGACATCGGAAGAAAAGAAAAGGGAAAAGAAATTAAAGTGACTTCTGCAGATGGAATCCCGCAGATAAGTCCTCTGACCTAGTAACTCAATATTAAACGGCTTCTTGTCCGTATTTTGGCAGACTTGCTCTTAAAAGCTCTGCCCCGATAAAAGCCTGTACCTTCGGCTTTCCTTGAAATAAAAGAAACCTGATCTCCACGATCAAAATGAAATAAGGAAAACTTTGTTTAACGGCGTTGGAACGCGAGCCGGAAGAGCTTGTTGCTCCGGACAACAAGCTCCATCTCTGGTTCCTAGCCTGGCGCTGAGATCAGTATTGACTTCGGTGATGTAGGCGGTCTCATATATAGTTGGGGAGGCCCAGTGCTCTTCGTGGGTGAGGAGGTTGTGCACCGTAGGCGTTCCCTCAAGTCGGGTACATGGAGGGGTTCGACAACGGCTTGGTGCAGGTCAGCCTGAGGACCGGGGGCTACAATATCATGAGCGTCGGCTGGGTTTGGGACCTCAAATGGGGGTTCCACAATCTCACCCTCCTCCACTTCCATCCGGATCTCTTCCTGTAATCTACGATCGACTAGTAGCAGGCATGGGGAGTGGCCTCCGGGGGCCTCTACGGGTAGGTCGTTCTTCGTTGGATCGTCTCCCACTTCGGGTTCTTCCCCGTTCGGCACGGGGAATAGATAGGGAGTTTCTATAGGCCTTCCGACAGCGTGGTTCGAGATCCTAGGGGCGCACTCACTCGGGGAGTCGTCGCCGTTCTACTCCTCGGGGGTGGACATCGGTGGAGGCAGAGAGACTTTATCAGAGGTTCACACCTCAAAGGGGTCGAAGATGGAGTTCCGGCAACTGGGATCTCTTCCCCATGGCCTCGTCTAGCTCTCGCATGAGCTGGTCACAATCAGCTTGTTCCGGGAAAAATTCACTGTCGAAGTTTCGACGCCATTAAGATTTTGGTCATCGTCTTGCGGATAGAGGTAACTTCCAAGAGCTTGTAGTCCACTCTTTGCCCCCTGGCCATGAGTTTGGCGAAAGCGCAGACGTAGGGGCCACCAGAAACCCTGTCCTTGACTACTAGGGTGTGGCTTGGAGTATCAGCCATGGTCCACTTTTCGGGGAAAATCCTTAAAAGTGGGCGTAACCTTTTATAATATCTAGTACCTGGTTCATCACTCGGGTCCGTCGGACGCGAATAGGTTTGTAGGTCGTCAACCTTGATTTCCGATGTTCGGCAAGAACGAGAGTCCATTGGTCACCATCGTGAGGATTTTCTCCTTGGACCTTCATAGGGAAAAATACAAGATCCTTATCGAGGACGTGTAGGCCGACTGAGCTGTATTTTTCTTGGGTCCAATCACCCCCTTCCCATGATGCCAATAGCAAGGAGTCCATAGCCCACACGAGTGGGAGCTGGCCGTAAAACACACTCCTTCGCTCGAAAAGTCTGAAGAAGGCGTCCACAGCCCTGTCTTGGACCAGAAGGCTAAGGAATAGGGATGCGGTATCCTCGGACAGAAGGGGTAATGGGCCTCTAACGCTCACGATGAGCTGGCTACAAGTGGAGCAGGTGACTCGGGGTTAGAGGTGGGATAATCACCTAGAAAAGCACACCCAATTAATGAAGGGGAAGTTATTTACATATAGTGAATAAAGAGAAGTGCATGCAGAGAATAAAGCAAAGTACATGGAAGCAGGGAAAATCTCGAAGAGCCATTGACCCAATTATCGCTTTTATGTCCTTGGTGTGTACGACGTGTACCTGATCCCTGTCCTGTTCTTTGACTTCATACAGGTTGGCCCTTTTTTTTCTTTTCACCTCACAAGGTCCTTGGAACTTGGGGGCTAATTTCCTGACGACGGCATCGGTGCCTTAGGATGTGCAACCGTCTCATCACTTTGTCCCCGGGTTTAAAAGCGTGGTTCCCCGGTGGAGATTATTGTAGTTTGCCTGCCGTGCAAAAGCTTTCTTAAGGTTAACGAGGCACCTTTCGAAAATCCGCTGGAACTCTCGCTCCCGTAAGCAATGTACCTTTGATTAATTTGTAAATCTTAAATATCTTAAACATAAAAATAATTGGCGAATAACCTTTGAACAACATAATAATTCCTTTTAGACACAACGGCAGGGCAGTTAGCTCCAAATAGATTACCTAAAGTTATAAGGTGTTTAAAATACTGAAATTTAAAATAAAACTAATAACATTTGCCTTTCTTATTGGCTTGTTGTTATTTTAACAACATAATAAATAGTTTTAGAGTACATAGAAGATATTATAAACTTTGCAAGATGTGTTAAAATGAAGAATCATTTGCATTCGTTCAATGTTAAAGTTTTTACTGCAGTTGATTTATGTGAAACAGAAAAATGTAAACTTCACCAACTCAATATCACAAGTTATGACAAAAGTTTGAAGAATGTATTTGAAAGTCTGAAATCACAGCCAAAGGTTTTGAATTAAAATTCCCCTGTTCCACCAGGCCTACCAATGGTGGTTGAGTCTTTGGTGGGTTGAATCAATTTAAATTAATATAAAGCAATTAATAAAAAAAATATGTTAAACTTGTTACAATATTGTACGTAATGCAATAAACGAAATTTTATGGAGGTTAAAATAGTCAATATAGTACAAATTTAAATATGGTCTGATACCGTATTCAAATACGGCACTCACTGATCAGGTTGACAATTTTTTTTTTTTTTTTACTTCCGGATCAACTATAAACTTGAAATTTGTCACACTGTTAGATAAAGCAGTGACACACCTCAGTGCCTGCCTTTAAATTAAATTAATTGAAATGAATCAGATGTTCTATATTTATGTTGATTTATTATTATTGTTTACAATATCTCTTGTAATTTTATATCTTAATAAAAGTGGAGCAAAGAAAAAAATGTCTTTTTTATTAATTGTAATATGTACAAGATTATTTCTCTACTCTCTCAAAACAAGGTAAAAAAGTACATGGCCCTAATCTAGCCGGATTAACTGAAACTATGGAAGTTTTTTTAAGAACTCTTTAAATATCCTTGTTCATTTTATAGTGACTTCTCATTCATTTTGTATTGTGAAATTTTAATCTCTCCCTCTTTTTTATTTTTTATTTTTTTTTTTTTTGTTGCTTCACTTTGTTTGTATTATTTGACTCTCTTCTCTTTGTTGATTGCTCAAACTCTTGCTCAGTATGAAGTTTACGGTATTTGAAAGAAAAAGTACTCTAATAAAAAATAGTTTAACTAAAACTAAGTCCCACTTAGAGGAGATCATCACGAATGTTGTAATCGCCGATAGCCTTGACCAAACAGGGCTCAATGAGCTCAACTTTTATCAAAACATGGCTAAAAACTACTTTTCAGACTTCAACAGTTCCTTGAATCAGTTAATGGCTGAAGAAGATGAGGAATTCAATATTGATGATGTTTTGGCGATACAAGAAGATGTAACCGAGGTCTACAAATGTATTGAAATACTGGCGAAGCAGTATCAAGGTAACGACTCGCAGATCGTCTCTCCAAGTAAGTCCAATGCTCCACAATCGAACTTAAAACTCCCTCGACTTGCCTTAAAACCTTTCAATGGCGCTCCAGATCAGTGGTTAACCTTTTTTAATTTGTTTGATGCCTCAGTCAACAAAAATTCTGACATGAATGAATCTCAAAAAATGCAATATCTTATATCGTCACTTCAAGGCGAGTCCCTTAACTTGGTAAAAAACCTTCAGATTACACCTGAAAACTATGAGGTAGCCTGGAAAATCCTCAAACAGAGGTACGACAACGATAGAAAAATTGTTAGTTATCATGTTAATAATATAATTGATTTGCCTCAAATTCTAACTGCAACGGCCAGTAACTTAAGGTCGTTTGTCTCTAAGTTTCATGAAAGCAACCAGGCTCTTATCGCGCTTAAACATGAGGTAACACCATCTAACATAATCCTCTCCTCTCTCCTTCTGAGAAAGCTTGACAATCAAACGCGTAAAAGATTTGAAGATGATAGGGCGGATTTCCAAAAATTTCCCAGTACCGAAGAGCTAATAGCATTTTTGGAAAAGGAATGTAATCGATTGGAAGCAGCTAGTCTTTCGTCTCACGTACGTCCCACCCAACATTTTAATACAAAGCCTAGTAATCCCAAAGACACAGATTATAAACAAAACCGTACAATGCTAATTGCTCCCAAAACTAAATGTAAATTTTGTGCAAAGGAGGGACACACGATTTATGGTTGCCCGGATTTCAAGGATTTGTTGGTGCAAGATAAATTTAATTTTGTTAAACAAAAGCATTTTTAAAATTAATACCACCAATATTTTATAATAGTTTTTATTTTTGTGAGGCCTTTCGATATCTATGATATCATCCTCAGACATTTCACCAACTGAAAGGTTATATTTCAGTTATATAACCTTTTAAGTTATATAACTGAAATATAACCTTTCAGTTTGTGAAATGTCTGAGGATGATATCATAGATATCGAAAGGCCTCACAAATATAAAAATTATTATAAAATATTGGTGGTATTAATTTTAAATTGTATTCTCAATCCAATATTACAGCTCTTACATTATTTAAAAGCATTTTTGTTTCAACTGCTTTTGTTCTGCTCACTCTATTAATGATTGCGAATCCAAAAAGGTCTGTGATCATTGTAAAAAGAAACACCATACATGGTTGCACCTCCCTGAACATAAAATGGTTGCAACACCCTCTATTGAACCTCATTTCTCTGCAAATGGTGAACAATCTTCTTCTAAGTCTGGTCAACCAATAGAACCCTCAAAACCCGCTGTAGTCGCCCTTTCTCGTAATAAAAGCTGCCTTGACAGACCGACCACAATATTGTTAGGTACCACTCTGGTAAAAGTAACGTCACCCAATGGAAATTCTCTGGTTATCAGGGCTGTCGTGGATTCAGCTTCTATGGTTTCTTGTATCACTGAGGCAACAGCTCGCTTGCTTTCCCTCGAACGGGTTTCAGATAAATCTAGCAGAATTGATGGTCTTTCATCATGTCACGTTAAAAGTAAAGGTCTTTCCAAGTTAGACATATCTGCTTTAAATGGGGCTAAAGTGTCGGATGATCATCCTGTAGTGATACTGGATCGAATAACGTCCAATTTACCTCACAGTCAAGTTCCTCAAGATGTAAAAGATAGGTTTAAGAATGTGGTACTTGCTGATCCAACATTTGATACTCCTAGTACAATTGACATGCTATTAGGTGCCGATCTTTATCCTAAAATCATGACTGGAGAGAAACTCATGATTGGTGAAAACATTCCATCAGCCATGAATTCTATCTTTGGTTACATTCTGATAGGATCATCCCCTGCACTTGAATCTCCTCAGCCTGATCCCTACACTGGTATCATTAAAGATGTAAGCGAATCAAGTGACATTTCTCTTCTCACTATTGACAGTCATGACCTCCATCAAGCTGTTCAAAGGTTTTGGACTCATGAACAGCCACCATTCAAGGCTAAGCCTACTCCTGATGACACATTTTGTGAAGACCATTTCAATAAAACACACTCAAGGGAACCGTCAGGGCGTTATGTTGTTCGTCTCCCTTTAAAAGAGGATCACCCCCCTTTAGGTGATTCTTCTACCATTGCAAAAAGAAGGTTTCTATCACTAGAAAAGACTCAACTCCAACCCAGACCTGAAGGAGAAGTATGGTGCGTGTATCAATGAATTGTTGGAATCTGGCGACATGGAACCGGTAAATGTTCCTCCACGCGCAGATCAAGAGCATTTCTTTCTCCCACACCATGCTGTTATCACCCATCACCAAAGTATCCCCACTTCCCCTTGATGACTAACAGAAGAAAGAAGTTGTGAACCCCAGAGTGGTTCACAGGCGGGGGTATGTTGGATATAGCAGTGACACACCTCAGTGCCTGCCTTTAAATTAAATTAATTGAAATGAATCAGATGTTCTATATTTATGTTGATTTATTATTATTGTTTACACTATCTCTTGTAATTTTATATCTTAATAAAAGTGGAGCAAAGAAAAAAATTTTTTTTTATGAATTGTGATATGTACAAGATTATTTCTCTACTCTCTCAAAACAAGGTAAAAAAGTACACACACACATAGCTTGTTTTGTTAATACAATGGAAATTCACAAACCTTTAAAATTTCAGATTATATCCCCCTCAAATAATAAAAATGGTGGGATTCGGAAATCGTTATAACAGTTTTTAAGTTACAGCGGCCAAATGGTTGGTCCTATAAAATTCGGATGGAATTCTATTCAAAGGTTTCTTTAGCTTACTGCAACTTTTAAATTATGCCTTTTTGCCGTATCTTGAATCTTTAACCTTATAGACTGATTTTATTGCTTCTCAAACTGCGATTATATTAAATAGGAGTCATATTTTAATCAATAACTTAGTTATTACTTAAAACATTTTGGAGGTTTAAACACATATTATTTTATTTTTAACTAAAAGATTAATGAAAATACAAGGTTGAAAAAAACAATCAACTGCGCTTTGGCAAGCTGTCTCAGTAGAACTTGGTATTAAAATGAAAAAAGCAATTTTAAATGTATATATGAAAATAACCTACATTATAACACATGTTATAAAAATAAAATTAAATAAGTTAAAAACATATGTGTATAAAGTTGTAAAAATTCAAAATATATGTATATAAAAGGTTGGATGCTAACATTTGTTGTTTATTAATAAATACAAATTTTTTAAATCTAATTATTAACGTTGACATTATTAAAATTGGCAGCCATATGTCGCTAAGTTCATACCCATCTTCTTTATTTATTTTGCTGGTGTTTCTTTTAGAGCATCTAAATTATCGTTTGATTAGCTTTTATTACTCATGCTACAAATTACATAGTAAAGTTTAATTCCCTTAAAATGTTCTAAATTTTGATCTTAGACTAGTTCTTCATAGTAAATTTTGATTTATTTAACACTCTTTATATTTAATGAATCATCAGTATATATTCTATAAATACAGCCACATATGTCATAGTTACTGTTACTTAAGAAAGTAATGCCATATCTGTCGAAGTTAATTATTTAAAGCTAAAAAAATTTAAGCAAACTATTTGTTTCCAATTAAAGTAATATTTTACTGCCCTGAATTATAAAATTTCACATACTTGATTTAATAAGTTCGTTGGTCTTTTACCAACAACATGATTATGTTGTAAATCAAGGTGTTATTAAAAATGTTTTTGCTGCTGATTGTTCTTAAAAACTTGTTGCATAACAAATACTGAATAATTATAGAAGTTATATATGCATTGCAGAAATAAAAAAATATGCTATTCATTTTTGTAAATTATGTAATTAATAATGAAATAGAATGTAAAGGTTTGCAGTTTTTAAGGTAGCACAATTTTATTTAATTACTCCCTGCAGAAGCGAGAACGTATCCCCTAACGAGACAACTGGGAATTTCTTGTAAGGGTTATTTAGTATGGGTTTCTTTAATGATAAGAAACATTTTTGTTAACTTATTTAATTTTTAGGTAACTGTTTGAAAGCTGTAACTTAACATAAAATCCATTATTTTCATGCAAATATTATGTGTTATTAATAATAATAACTATTGAGAATATAATATATGAAATATTTTATATTTTCTTGTATGTATTAAGCTAATAATTGCATTTTTACAAAACCTCAATAGCATTACTCCAATAATGGTAATTTTAATGGTATTACTCAATTATATAACGAAGTATTTTTTGATCAAACATTTACAGCCATTGAAAATTTGCTAACTAAGCAGGTCTGCTGAGACATAGTTATTTAGAATTTCTGTTATTAAAAGCGGTTTAAAACGAATTAGAATTTAGTACTCGCTCACATCACACAAAACATTAAACCGGTTAAAATGAAAATTTACAACAATACCCCCTGGTACGAAAAATAGTAGAAGATAAATTATTTCGTTTGGTCTTATTAAACTTACAGAGTAACATTAACCAATGAATGTTTTAATCTATGTGCTATTTTATGTATAGTAAAATATGTTGTATTGATTGATCAGTTTTTTAGCTTGTCTCATTATCTAATATTATGTAAGTAAGATAATCAACATAAGGTAAACTAACGGCATAACGATTGTTCAAAGAATTTTAATCGTACTGTTTATTTTAAATAATTAGGTAAAAAAAATGTTAAATGCATACTTTAGTTAATAATCGTTTGTGGTCCTCTTAGCTACATGTATCTGGCTTACATATGGAGTAAATAAATAGTAACATAAACGTACTAACATTTTCAGTTAATACTATGAACAGCCCTTATGCAGTTAGTTAGAGTGTTAGGCATTCTTTTGCGAATTCGCTACATTCATTAAAGCAACATTCTTGGCACTCATCCAGATTTAAAAGTAGCATTTTGGTATATTTAAATAGTACTGAATTAATAAAAATGTTTAATAAACCAGTATAATAAAACTATTTTGATCGATATTGGCTTTTAGAGAATCATTTCCAATATTTTTTGATAACTGTGAAAACCTTTGAATGTTACATTTTATATTTATACTTTCAATTGATATTTCGATTAACCTCAAAAAAACAATTGATCAATTTTCAATTAGCTATATTATATCTATATAAATATATCCATAGATTTTTTTCTCAGTTAAACGGACCTCCCATTTTCTGGTATTTGTTTAATTCGTTTGTACTCACACAATATTCTTTTTCAACTTATTGATTGTTTGAAGTACTACATGTTTGAATCCAAAACGTAATAAATACAATAAATATATCTTATAAAATAGTATGTTAGGATAATTTTGCATACTATAAAGTTGGTTTAGTTTTTAAGAACTTAGCTACGTTTAGTTTAGGTTTTTTTTCAAATTTTATTAGTTTTTTTTTTTTGCGAAATAATGAAATTTGGGTTTGATTATTCAAGCTTTAATCATCAAAGTTTGTTGTACAACCCATTTAATATTTTTCTCAGTAAATACATTGTAATTTGTATTTTATTTTATTTTGAGGACACTTAAAATAATTTTTTATAAAGATTTCATTAATTAAAAACAAAGTTTTAAAATTAATCATT
Source organism: Neoaliturus tenellus (assembly GCA_030545055.2). Classification (NCBI taxonomy): domain Eukaryota; kingdom Metazoa; phylum Arthropoda; class Insecta; order Hemiptera; family Cicadellidae; genus Neoaliturus; species Neoaliturus tenellus. Next base: position 53,129 of record JAQYXR010000173.1, read on the forward strand.
TAGTAATTTTTCTCCTTTAATTACAATGCACTATTACAATGACAGACTTTTTGCGTGAGTAGCTAGGGTAAAGACAGTTTGATTTACATAATACGTCACTCTAATACTAAGAAAGCGTGGATGATAACTTGTGTATCGTGGGTTGTATAGGGAAATACAATGCAACAACGTTAATGATTATACTTATTATAGTGAAAATTATAGTACAGAAATTTTAAAAATAATAATACGATTTTTAAGTAATAACAATTTATTTATAAATGAATACCCATACAGCACACTAACCTCTTCAAGATAGTTAAAAAAAGTCTTGCTCCGACTTGGTAAACGTCTTCAAAACGACTCGCGAGACTCCTAAACCGGTAAATTAAACGTTTATTTGACCAAACTTTTCGTACACTTAATCGGTCTAGAGGAAGTCTAGATTCCGTCTTGGAGGACATTTTCAAGACATACTTTAGCCGTCTACGACTATAAATTTGACCATAAGGTATAATGGTATCCCTCTTTTAACTGTTTTAAAGCCTCCTTTTTAATGTATTGACATCTACTGTATATCTTGAACACATTGATAATGTTAAAGAAGTCTTGTCGATGTCTCTTTGAGATGTAATTAAGATGTCAATCTATTTTGTACTAGAAGATGTATTCATTTATATGCCTTGAAGATTACTGTGACATACAATAGATATCCTGGATATGTTTAAAATGTCACAGATTTCTTTTTGGAGCCACTTTGAGATGTACTCAAGATATGAAATTACCCAATAAAGAAATGTTCTCCCAATTATAATTATTTAAGGTGTTACTGTAACATTAAATTGAGTACATCATAAAAAGTCAATAGGCTATATATATATCATTAAACTAGGTATTTGATAAGTTTTTCTGGATGTAAAATAATTTTCAATAATATCTAACAAAATGTTTACCGTACTACTTCAATTTTTGTATGTTAAAATGAATTTATTTAATTAGGTATAAATTTTGCCGGATGTATTTTCATCTATAATTTAATCATTAATAATAATCATTAAACTCAATTATAATTAAAAAATTAAATAAATATACAACAAAGGATTTTAATTAAAAGCCAATAAAGTTGAATCTTAATATATTAAAGATAACATATTAATTTAACAGATATAAGATTTACACTGCAACCCACAAATAACATGTACAATGTCAAAAGAAGTTTCCCGTTTCCTAAATGAGTGATTCATGCTAGAAGATCAGCAACCCAAATCTGAAACAAAAAGAAAACAAAATCATTAACAACTGCAACCAAACCTTTCAAACAGTGAGTTAAAAGCGAGGGAAAGAAATTAAAAAACAAATTGTTTAACAATTATTTTAGAGATGAGGTTAATTTGCTCAGTCCAACTTAAAAGAGGTATTTAAAAATCTAAGCCTTTAAATCTTTTATTGAATTCACAGAGAATAAAAGACCATAAAACATAGGCGTACATGAAATAGGTGTACTATACAACATAAACTATAACGATAAGTTCATAACTTACAATTCTAAATTTTTACCTTGTCAGGGTTACAATTTTATCAATGAGGTGCTGCCCAGGATATGATTAAATTAATAGGCCGATAGTTATATTCAAAACTAACAAAATGTTCTACAGCAGCTTTGTCAATGAGGGAGTGTATGTTTTATATAGCGGGTGGGCTATATTTTGAAGCTGTATTGAACAATGTATTTAACCAAGAAAAGATCCCCATGTGTTATGTTAAAACAGTCATCATCAGATACGCCCAAAGCTGAGAACTTTTACTTATTACTTGAATGTTGAGTTGAATTTTAGAAAAAGTTTACAAATGTCCCTAAAATAACAATAACACATGTAGTCTACTTAACCAAATCAAAACTTAGCGCACAAAAATATACAGTGTTACCACATACAGGGTGAGTTTCTTAAAGTAATCCAATAGCTAACTTTTTTATTCTTTATCTGGCAGTATACTTCTTATGGGGGACCCCCTTTACTTTTTTATTTTGCTTTCAGGTATGTATTTCACTTTTCAAAATTTCCCTCAATTTTTTCAATATGGCAGCCAACTTTAAAACTTCTTATAGAACACCAAACATTTTATGTGTTTTTGAAATTTTCATGTGATTCTAAGAATTTTTTATTCCTTGTCATTTTTCTATAAACTTAACGGTTAGGGAGCTAGAGGTAATTAAAGTTCACTTTTACTTCCGTAAGAATAACATGTGACAAACTTTTATATGCCCATATCTCAAAACCATTGATAAAAAAAAACTCAAGAATAAAAATGTCTATAATTGATGTTTTAAGAACATATTTTTCATAATAACAAAAATAATTTTAAAAATTTTATTTTTCCCCCGCCATATTGGAAAGAAATTAATTTATGCGTTAATGATAATTTTTATGAGTGAAATGTTCTTAAAACATCAATTTAATTCTTGAGTATTTTTTTATTTTTGTCAATGGTTTCAGAGATATGGGCAGATAAAGTTTGCCACATGTTATTCTTATGGAATTAAAAATGAACTTTAATTGCCTCTAGCTCCCTAACCGTTAGGTTTAGAAAAAAATGTCAAAGAATAAAGAAGTCTTAAAATCGCATGAAAATTTCAAAAACACCATAAAATGTAGAGTGTTCCATAAGAAATTTTAAAGTTCGCTGCCATATTGGAAAAGTGGCGGAAAATTTTGAAAAGTGAAATACATACCTGAAAGCAAAATAAAAAAGTAAAGGGGGTCCCCCATAAGAAGTATACTGTCAGATATAGAATAAAAAAGTTAGCTATTGGATCACTTTAAGAAACTCACCCTCTATAACATCTATACTTATTTAATACGCTAAGGGTTTTTTTGTCTTGAGAACTCCTCAACCGATTTTCAAGTTTTTAGTGTCATTGGATCGGGCTTGGTCTGTAGTTGTTTCCGCTAAAAACTGATGAGAATCAGACTGAAAATAAAGGCGCTATCCACCATTGAAATCTCAAAGTTTCCCATTTAAATAACATTGGGATTAAATAAAGCATTTTAAACATATGTTAATAATCAGCTGTAAATACGTGTAGTTTTGGTGATTAAAGATATTCACAATATTGGATTGGTCGGATGTCATTGAGTTAGAGCTAAAAAGTAACTTTTGTATTGTATTAAAATAAATTGCTTGATTTCGAGCAACACGTATACTAGTATTTTTTAAGTAGGCCTACGTGTTTTTGTATGGTAGTTGAGTATGGTAACCACTTTGATACAAGCATTAGTTAATTAACAGAGAAACAAATTTCAAATCTTGAAACTGTACTGCAATACTTCACACAAATGAACAAAATCAGTAGCATATTTTGCCGACGACACATTGTTGGTTTAAAGAATGTGTTAGGCCAAATAATATTGGAGTACAGTATCAACAGTCTACTGTACTGCGACCATTTTTGAAAGCCTGATAATTTTTATTTTTTAAGGCAATTAGCCTATGTTACAACCAAAACTGTTAGGCCCTAAACTTATAAGGAGACTTGGGTGAGATACTTTTAGTAGATACCGAACAATACCCACTTCCCTTTAGACATTAACAATTAATTGGCTTAGAGCTGTATCAAACAAACAATAAACACGTAAGGTTTCTTTGTCAAATTTCATAGTACAGACGCCCTCAATCCGGCGACCGTGGAACCAGCCCACATGCCGGTTTTAAAAATGGCCGGATTAACCGGCGGTTAATTGAACAAGTTACAGTTACAAGGGACCTTTTTAAATGTGTTCCAAAGAAAAACTATTAGTGTATTTAACTAAAAAGAATAGCATGACATGTAATTAATGTTTTGCTACAGACTTTACACTAAAAGGCATAATTTATTCACTCAGATTTTAATAATAGGGCTGAAATTCAATTGGACATTGGATAAGAGGTCGCTTGTGATGAAACTGCGTTCAATGAACAAATACCGAGCAAATGTTTTATCGGCCATCAACAAAGGTCCTTGATAGCTGTGTCATTGTTTCACGGTATCATACACCTTGGTAGAAGAAACCGCAAAGGTAAACGAGTAAAATCTTAAGCTTTTTTAACTCTCCCCATTCCGCAAATTTTCAAAACCTAAAAGGGTCCAGTCTTGATTAGTTTGGATTAGCGGGATTCTACTATACTTTGATAGACAAGTCTGCGTTATCACTAGTGTAGCCTACATGTAACAGGTACCAATAAATTAAGAAATTATTAAAAGTATTAAGTTAATGGTTGGAAAACTTTTAAAGATAATCTTGTCCCATCCATGTTGAAATTTGATTACATTATCCAATATCAGAACATGGTGTGCCTAGCCAGCGCACAATAACCACTCTATCAGACGTGCTGCGAAAATTTTCAATCTACCAGACTGAAATATAAAAAAATATATAAAAAGTATAAAAAAATTGACATATAGTCGACTCCTTCTCGCTTGGACTCCAATGGTCTGGACGCCGGATGGTCCGGACGAGGTCTTGGAAATGAGTCATCAGCGTAATGGATTTCTTGAGGCCAAAATTGACAGAATTGAACGTGTCTGTTTTGGTCAACATGTAAACAAAGAACCTCAGTTCGGCTTACGATTACGCTCGTTCCGGATAGTCATACCGAATTGTGGCTAATTTTAAAAGTTACTGTACCGTATATTGTTTGAGTTTTAGTAATTTTGAATTGAGTTATATTATTACGAGATTGATTTTTAGGCAAAATTGTAGTTAGAGTAACTGCGTAGTGATTTTATGAATCTAAAATTGTAGCCCCTTTCTTAACAAAAAATAAATCTATGAAGTTTTTATTAGTGGTCCTTTTTTTGTGTTATTTCTTATTGTCTGGTGTCAATTTTGTTTTTATCGATGTCATCAAAATGAGATTGAATCAAGTTGGTAGCAAAACAACGTAATGTTTAGGGTATAAAATTGTCTTTTTATATGTTTAGAATTAGGTAAATACACACTATTAAAGATTTTAATTTGCATAAGTTAACAACCGCCGGATTGCTCAACAATTTTTTTATCCGGACAATGGTCCGATTCCGATTCGTCCGGATTAGAGGGAGTCAACAGTATACTATAAACATACTCTACTACTATAAACATATAGTAGTTTTAAATTAAAACTCCAAATGTCCAATCAATTTTATAATTTGTTACGTAACCAACAAATTATAAAACTTATTGGATATTTGGAGTTTTAATTTAATATTATTATAGGCTATACATTCCAAAAAGAAGAGCTAACCAAAATGATACTCTTAACAAACCAACTATCACAACCAGTTAAACTTTAACTCGCCTACTCTGGAAAGCTAATAGGTACCTTCTTTATCAGTTATTTTTAACAATAAATGTCTTTAGCCGGTAATCTATTAAATTAACCATCGTACTTTTCCTCCTAGGCTAGAGATGGTTTCACTATAATATCACATTTACTTTATTGAAAACTTAAAGGACACACATTTTTACCCGTTAAATCATTTCCAGTCTTTGTCCTGCGGTAGGTCAAAAGAAAGCTCTTTGTACAATAAGATGTGCGATAAATAAATATAATAACATCCAAAAGAAATGGGACAAGCTCATCCTTAAGAGTTTTCTGGGCATTAAGTTAAACTGGTTTGTGCTACACTGATTTTGCTCTATATGTATTTATGTTTTATTCACTCAGTTCCCATTTGCCTAAGCTTAAATTATTAGCCTAAAAAGTACTGAGTACTGTGCGGTACAGTGCGTGAATTAATTTATGACAAATGAACCTTTAAAAATTAGCCTTGGGTACGGATTAAGAGGCCCACTACAGATGTACAAAATATTCTATGATTTAGAATGGGATTTAGTAGTATTCTCTCATAATTTATTATAAAAATTAACCACACCCAAATAAAACATTACCGTACCTTCTAATTTTAGAAGAGAATCAGCGCAAGTCAGACTTTGAGGTCCCTTGATGTGGTTCCTGATGAGATGATCCTGATGTCAAATTGGGTTCCCATCTCGAACACAGCCTTAAAAGAATGAAAAATATGCTTTTAATAAACAATCTGGTTTAGGTTATCTAGTCATAATAGTTGTAGATTTTTACAAGTGTTAGGCCTAGTTAAAATAAATAATATTGTCACAACATGTTTGCTGCAAAATGAATTTTAGTATATATATTCTCTATAAGCACTGTGAAGGTTTGCTGCCTTGGAGGTGTTACAAGCAAATATAGGTTAATCAGTACGGTACCCAGTAAAGACACAAACTAAATGATGGGTTTTACAAACCATCATTTATCTCGACATCGCTTTAACGGGCTGTGTTTTGCCGGAAACGTTGTTTTCTTATCTGTAATTCAACTCAACACTATACCGTACTGACATTCTCAAACATATTTAATCCTGGACGGAAGTGAATGCGCTTGGACCTGCAATCCAGTAGACAATAATTGAATTCAATACCGGTAATGAAACCAAAAAGTATGCAAACTTGCAGTGTTTGCAAACAGTTTATCTGTAGGCAACAGATAATCAGTTGCCTGTGTTTTTGCTATGGTAATAACTATAAAGTGTTTCTATGAACGATAAGATTTCTATAACGGTAATAAGATTTTATGCCTTTCTTATCATTTTTATGCTCCAAACAATTGAAATAAGACTATAATTGAGGAATAGGCCTAGGCGATTCAAGATAGTTTCCCTTTCTATAGGAAATTTGAAAAATGTTTTTTTTTCAGTAAAATGAAGCAATTTTAAGGGAATTCGGATTGAACATTTTGTTATTGTGTTAAACTCAATGTAAATCGGTATGGCTATTTACACTGCCTAGTTTACATACTGTGTAAGTTAAAATGTGTCGACATTTTATATTGTAACTCTAAAACACATAAATTTATCTCTTATTATTATTTCCCATAGGCATTGGCGAGGGGGAGAAGGGTTGGAGACATCAGTACACTGTATCGCAAAAGGGCCGTGGGTTGGCTTAGAAAATATCTGGTAGTGTAACCCTACCCGTAAGCCTCAGAACCGGCCTCAGGCATTTGCGACCACGTTAACCAGTTTTAAGTTTTTTAGAAGATTTAAAAATTTGAACCAGGAGCCTTTTTTTAATATTAATGACAAATGAATCACATGGTCTTTGTCAGTAAACAAAGCTCTATATCTCATCTTTCACACTCACCCTTCAGTTAATTTACTGTATATTTGCCTAAAAATATGGACTAAGGACTGTGGGTGTCATAGAACACATATATGTCAGGCTAATGTACCTTTATCGCTTTACTAAAATTTATTACACCCACACGGGAACTCACAGAACTTAAACAGAACATCACTTAAAGTCAATTATTTTTTGCTTGGTTAGCACATGAGCACAGCCCATTTTGATAAATGGCTGAATGGGTTTTAGGATTTATTGTTTTATTACATAGGCCTCTAATACCATAGTATAATTAGGCCTATTTCTACATATTTTACATGTTTATGTAGTCGCCCGCTTTAATTGACCTTTTAGGTTAAGTCATCCGACCGTAGGCCCGGTCCCGAGGGCTGGTTAAGAGAGGGGTAGACAATGTAGATATGAATACATATGACATGAGTAAATATAAAGTAAATAATACATGTACATTGTAAATATGAATAATATTGTTTTAGGCTTGTAGATACATCAAAATGAAAAAAGTAACATGGTTTCAGGATTAGGTCCAACCATGCCTTCAACCACAATTGGGTAGAATATTTCCTAAATAGGGAAATGTTTAGGGAATTAGGGTACCCGCTGACGGGTGCAGTTTCTTAACTGGACTCCCATACTATAGGCTAGAGAATAAAAAAATCAATCGATCCGATCTACGGTATATCGTGTCGGATAGACAACTAATGTCAAATACAAAATTTGGCTTGACAAATCCAACTGTCATAACCTAAACTTATCTCTATTCATTCCCAGGAATAGAGATAAATCCCAGAATATGGTATTCATGCCCAGGAAAGTTAAAAATAATGTGATCGAGTAGACCTGTTTTTTTTTTTTTTTTTTTTTTTTTTTTAACATAGCCTATTTATAGCCTACCGGTATATTATGTTATTTTGTAAAAATTTCAGTTGTCAGTACAGTTAGTTATTGTCTTTGTTATTTAAGTTAAGTTAAATTGAATCAATAGTTGATATCGATTGGATCGACCGATATTTTCATTCGATAGTATGGTATCCCAGTTAAGAGACTGTGCAGTCGATTCAGAGTTAGGGTTGATAGACATGTTATAGGCTAGTATGTAGGTCGAACTTCATTCAACATTACTGTAGGCCTAATGTGAGATAAAAGAGTAGGCCTAGATTAAATTTCTTCATTTTGGTGGATTTTCCTATAGTTTAAGGGAATCTGCTACTACGGTAATTGTCATGCAAAGACCTAAGCCCGGGACCATATTATTGGATTTTACATTTTTAACTCCATAGGAAACAAAAACCATTCTTTCAAATTCACCGGTTGGCTATTTTCACACAGCTAATATGTTTCATCTTATCACATGATAAAATTGGATGGATACCTAAATAAACATAGATTACAAACATAAATAAACAGTGATGAGCCCGATCCCAGTGACAAACTTTTGGCCCATCTTAGGCAAAGATAAGTTATTATGTAGCCTAAACAGTTTTTCAGTCATTGAAATTTAAAAGTAAATTGGTCTGACAATCAGTTTAAAACAGACAAGAGACTGTCTTGAGGAGATTGGGAAGTTGTACCTATAAAAATAAATTTTGGAGTGTAGGGCCTATTTTAAGGTCCCGATCCAAGATTACAAATGCTATTCCTGGAAATGAATAATTAATTATTAGCTATAAAGGTTTGTTGGTCTAATACAAGATATAAAAGGTTAAAGAATTAAACTTAAATTATTAGACAAAACAATTGGATTCCTATAGAGGTTTAGTTCATAATAGAAGGGTATTTCAGAGTAATTTAGGTTAGATATCCTTTACAATTTCAATGTCTTTGGTTAGAGTAGAATATATAATATACCTTGGTATATATAGAATATATATACCTTGGCAGATTAAAAAAACAATTTTCACTTTCATAAAATAATACTGTATTACCATATCAAGGTAAAAGCTTTGTATATAAGCTTATGGAAACAAATAAATGCTTACCTTAGGGTGGTTGACGGTTGACGACAGACGACTAACTCAAATCATCAGCACGAGCACACAGAGTATTGGTAAAGTAGGTGTTCAAGGCAGAGAGTAAAGTGGTGAAAACTCAAAACGATTTATTTATTGTTTTAGATTAAACAATCGAACAGTTTATAATTAATCTGTTATTGTGGTTTATTTTATGAATCAAAAGCAAAAGTTCAAGCAAACTAAATCACATTAGTTTAACGGCGAAGCCCCACGTACCACACGAACTAAACAGATGACCCGCTAATAGTTTCGATGAAGAACATATAAGAAATAAGGTGTCATTAAATTTACTTTGCATTGGGTTTGAAAAATCTGACTTGAAGTGAAATAATTAAATATGTAGTAAACTTGAAAAACAAATAGCTCATTTTCATCACCTTGGGTGTAAACATTAACTAAAAACTAGTGAGCTAATATCATTTTTATTGCATAACTGGTTACTTTGCAGAGGAAGTGACATTCTAAAATCATGCGTAAAATATACAGAACAATTTATTGAAAGAAAGATTAAAATGTCTCATGAAATCGAAACTGTTGAATTGCTTTTATATTTGTCGTATCATTCGTTTGATTCAATTAATTTATTAATTCTTAGATTCATCTAGGCCTATACTCAGTAAAAGGAGTTCCGCAAATATTCCTAAATGTCAGAAGAATATGAATTTTGTAATCGTGCTTCCAAACTCAAATCAGAATTAATTAATATGGCATATTTTGATGACCTATCAGATTTTTCTAGAATAATATATTTTGTAATTAATTTCTTACTGAGTAAAATATTGTTTTATCGACTTGATCTTGAAAGAAATGAAAATTAACTAGCCTAGGTGATTTCGTTTCTAAATAATTGATAAAATCAGAAATCTTTTGTGGATTGTTGATCGTCTACACACAGTTGTGGCATTCGTACTTTGCACCTTGAAGGAGAGGTAGTGTGACTGCGTTTCTTTGTTTTCTTCACCTCTGTTTCCGAGAAGGATTAATCCCATGACTTGAGCTGAGGCCTGTTTTCAAAAGAGACTTCAAAAGACTGTCTCATCAGTTCAAATACTTTCTTTGCATATTTGATCAGGTATTTGAATATAAAAAGAATCTTTTATTGGTAAAACATTAGTTCAGGCTACAAACATATATTGACAAACTTAGTTAAAAACACACATTTAGATTAGAAAAACCATAAGCTTTTAAATTATTTTTAAGTGTACCGGTACGGAATTCGGGATTTTCACAATTATTAATGAGTTTGCAGGAGTTGAGCGGTGATGTCCTTAAAACGTAAATTTGACATTTTTTATATGTTAACGACAACAATCACGGAAACATTTTGAAGACGTTTTTTATTCATCTTCAGGTTAAATAAACTATATTTTTGAAAAAAAAGTTAATTGTTACATTTTATTGAATTTTTTATTTATTGTTAGTTTAATAGTTACAATATACCAATATTTACTACGTATAACTTTATGAAAAAAATTTTCCTGGGTTATTTAAAATTTTTTTTGAACTTAAAAGAATAATATAGTTTTAGATTTATAATTTTTCTTGTATGTCAATAAGACATCTTAATTAAGTTTAATGCGATTTGGTTTTAAGAATGAATAAATGAAGACGTACTATAGATGTAGAAAAATAAGACGTGTATTGTGAGAGGCTTACAAAACGTCTTAAAAAAAGATAATTGCAAGACGGTTAATTTTTATCCATCCTACATGTTTATTCAACGTGATTTAGACTTTGTGTGCTGTATGGGTATCAAAACCAAATATAACCCTTGTATATATTGTATAAGTTATTAGCACAAGAAATTAACAATCAATAAAATACCCAATTTCCTTTCTGAGACTTTAAATATAAAAAATATATATGCAAAACTTTCTAGTAAATACTAAATGTACTTTCAACAATGTAAATAGTTATACAAGGGGATAAACCGAAGAATTAAATTAAAATAAACTGAAGTTAAACTTGCAGTTTTAGGCAATGTAATTCTACTGAATTCTTTGTAGCAAAGAAGTCACGTCAAGTTAGACGTTATCCAGGCCACGGAAACAATCAACGAACCAAATTAGACTTCAGAGACCATCGTAGATTCTTCTGGTGAGAGATAGGGTTGAAATCTAATGAGTTTTTCCTGTAAGTAATTGTCTTATCACTTTAACAGTTTTATGAAGAATAGTTTTTATCATACAAAGTAATTATACATCTTCTCAACAGAAATCTGTACCATAATTTTAAAACCAATATAAATTTTGATTTGTGGAAAAAATTAAACCAAATTTTATTCACAGTTTGAGATTTAATTCTTTAACGAATTTAGGAACACTCATATTTCAATTCATGATGCGGGTTAATTTGATCTTAACAAATTTATATTGAAAGATATTTTAATATTCCGTAAAAAATATTATGTACAAATAATTGTATACTTTATGCAACAAAATTATTATATCCTTTCCTTTATAATGGCATTGTTGATTAACTATATTTACGATTCTATAAAATTCTTGTCAAATAAAGAATGTTTTATCTAAGGCTGATTGGTAGTTCGATTTCGTATCTTTGGCTTAGGCTATACTCTTTCAGAGTATATCGAAGGATAGTTAATACTACCAAAACTTGCCTAAATCTTGAGGCAAATCTTAACCAATTGTTAAAAAACTGATCCAGAAATATACATATTAAAAAGATGAATATGACTTGTAAATAATAAAAAATATACTTTTGGGTAAAAATATCCAACATCTCATTAATGAATATATATATATCAAAATTAATTGAAAATTGGTAAATTTCTAAACTTTACAAATAGTTGAAATAGGTTACCTAATTTCAGAGTGATATATTTTAAACATTATGTTTCTAGTTTTCTAAGCTACTATTCAGGCAAGTGTCTGAAAATAACATTATCTGAAAATAACGTTAATTATAATTCTTTTGGTCGTAAGCCAGCTACTTTAGTTGCAAATGTAAATTCCTTGACAAAATAAATAAATAAATAAATAAAAATACAATCAATCAACATCTTAAAAATATTGTTTTTATATTTTTTTTATAAATACTATTAAATGCAAGGTAGTGACAGTTCTAAACCTTTTATTACTTTTATTTTTTTACTAAACTTTAGACATATAATAATAGTAAAAAAGAATAAGACTCTATGATACACATAAATCTATGAAACCTTAAGTTTACTATCCCAATTGGTGAATTAGATTCGAAGCTCGCAGTGTGGTTAAGTAGCATAAAAAGGGCAATAGGATATACCATTTCCTTTTAGGTTAAAATAGTCAATAGACACTATTGGATCAGGACACTTATTCTGAGTGTTTGCCCGGTTCTCAGGAGTCTAATTGGACGTCTGATTGGCTCCGTGGGCGGGATACCGATTTGCTCGCATCGCCCTGAAAGTAATGCACCAATTTATCTCAGACGTGAACAGTAAAATTATTGCAACAGGTTTTGTAGGTTTGAAAATATTTATGAATTAAGTTTTCTTGCTGTTGGTTTGACATTTATATTGACATATTACTAATTTTTATTAGGTTTTCTTGGCGTTTTTCGATATTGTTAACTATTTTTCACTATATAATAATTTACAAGAGCACTTTTATCAGTTTTTTTCCAATTTCAAGTCCCTATAATGTTCTTAAAAAAGATGTTTTTTTATGTTTATTCAAATTTGTGGAAATCATGGGGAATTATTTCACAAGATTTCTTAAATTAAATGTTTTGCTTCTTCGGTTTTTATTTTTTTTATTATTTTTTTTTATTTGAGCTATCTAACAAAAAATTCTTTTTGTTTTCTGCAAAAAAATTATGCTCTTAAAGTTATACGATTAAAAAATAACAAACATTGCAAATACTACAGACTCAAAACTATAACTCTTAAATATTCCTCCATGTAATGTTTTCAGGTTGAATAGGAGCACTTCGCTACATGTGATATAATGATAATAAAAATACCAAGAAAACGAGTGCGGTAGTATATAGTCTTACAAAATAATATATATTCCACCGTGCTCACAAATTAGTTGAAGTTTTAAAACATATCACGATTTTCCAAAGAAAGTTATTATCAATGTTATTAAAATACTGCATTTTTTTGTAACAATATAAATAAATTACACTATGTTCTGAGGGAATTAGGAAATACAATAAGAATTAAATATGTATATATTTATAATTCTCCAATGATAAAAGTGGCTAGTAAACGTGTAGGTAAAATTATTTTCTCTTTTTCCTTTTCTCAGAACCGTGTTTAATTCATCTTAGTTAACCAGTGAGCTGACACCATATCGCTTGTTTCTTACGCAGTTAGAAATTCGTGACCGGAAAGTGAAGCAATAAGTCAGTGTCAGTACCTGAGCCTTATCACATGTGGAACCATTGTTGGCCAGCACATTCAGTTCATTTTGTTGATTATTATTTTAGGTATGTAGTAAAATGTGAAGACAATTAAACCCATATGGAAATTTTACATTTGAAATATATAAAAAAATATATATTTGGAATATATAGTCATATATTTTCGGTTATATATAATTACTATATTTCATATAGTAGAATTATGGGACGGAGAAATATATTGCTATATATTTATTTTGTGTTGATTATGTATTTTATATATATACAAAATGTATACCTTAAAATATATTATAAATATAAATCTAGTAAATATATTCGTAATATGGTTTAATTATACTGTTAATATATTTTTAATGTATCTGAAATGTATAATACATATATATAGCACAGTGGTTTTAATATATTTGAAATATATTTGAAATGTGGTAAACATACTTAAACATACTTCAACATACTTAAAATTATATATTTGTTATATATTGGATAAACAGTAAAACTATATTTCAAATAGATTGAATATATATTTTAAATGCATTTAAAATTAAATGGAGATATATTGTTACGATACATTTAAAATAGACTTGAAATATATACATGAAATATAAGCTAATTACATTCATAATGTATTTAAAATACACTTGAAATGTAATAATTAATAAATATGAAATATACTGTAAGTATATAAATGATGTATTTTAAATGCCCTAGTAATATATACATAGCAATGTATTTTATAGGCCATGGAAATATATACCGGTACAGGGTGAACAACTGTGCCACAATTGGTATATCCTAAACCATGAGGTTTAGAGAAACCTTTAAGTGGGGAACAAAGGCAATTAAAAATATAAAATCCATTGTCTTGTAAATGGCCGCCATTTTCCAATATGGCGGCCAACTTTAAAATTTCTTAAGGAACACTCTACATTTGATGATGTTTTTGAAATTTTCATGTAATTTTAAGACTTTTTTATTCTTTAACATGTTTCTCTAAATCTAACGGATACGGAGCAGCAGGCCATTAAAGCTCATTTTAGTCCCATATAAGAATAACATGGGTCAAACTTCATCTGTTCATATCTCCGAGACCATTCAGTAAAATAAGAAATACTCAAGAATAAAAATTTCTTAAACTGATGTTCTAATGTCATTTTTTCATAATAACATCAATTGTAGGCCCATAAAAATTTTATTTTTTGACCGCCATATTAGAAATATCTTAATTTATTCGTAAATGATCATTTTTATGAATGAAGTGTTCTTGAAACATAATTTGAGACATTTTTATTCTTGAGTATTTTTTATTTTACTGAATGGTTTTGGAGATATGGGCAGATAAAGTTTTTCCTGTGTTATTCTTATGGAACTAAAAATGAAATTTAATTACCTGTAGCTCCTTAACCGTTAGGTTTATAGAAAAATGTCAAAGAATAAAAATGTCTTACAATTATATTGACATTTAAAAAACACCATGAAATGTAGGGTGTTCCATAAGAAAATTTTAAGTTGGCCGCCATATTGGAAATGGCGGCCATTTAGAAGAAAATGGAATTAATATTTTTTATTGCCTCATAAAAAAGTGATGTTCCCCACTTAAAGTTTTCTCTAAATCTCATAGTTTAATACAGGGTGTCTTTAAAGTCCATCACCAAACTTCATTATATGACTAATTGGGTCAAAATAAGCAAAATAGTTCCTATGAAGGTATGTCCTGAAATGCATATTTACCCAGATATCGGCCATTTTGTTTTTTCCACTTAATATTTTTTTCGGTGACGGATTGATCTAGGAACTTCATATTTGGCATGGATCGTTATGGTACTAATTTACATTTCCACAATAAAAATTATTTTTTTCCGATGCATATTTTCAAAATGGCGGCCATTTTAAATTTTTAAACTCAAATATCTCAAAAACGGTAAATTTTATAAAAATATTACAAGAGACACAAAAGTTGACAAATAAATTATCTAAACAGTGATACCAAGTTTGTAAGGATCCAACAACAAATAACGGAGTTATTGAGATTTTTCTCTTAAAATAACCTAAATTGGCATTAATCATAGTGCAAAATCAGTGTTTTTCTGCGGAAAAACCACAATAACTCCGTTATTTGTTGTTGGATCCCTACAAACTTGGTATCACTGTTTAGATAATTTAATTTGTCATCTTTTTTGTGCCTTGTTATAAATTTTACCGATTTTGAGATATTTGAGTTTAAAAATTTAAAATGGCCGCCATTTTGAAAATATGCATTGGAAAAAAATAAATTTTATTTTGGAAATGGACATTAGTATTATAAAGATCCATGCAAAATATGAAGTTCCTATATCAATCCGTCACCGAAATAAAAATTATTAAGTGGAAAAAACAAAATGGCGGTTATTTGGGTAAAAATGCATTTTAGGACATACCTTCACAGGAACTTTTTTGCTTATTTTGACCCAATTAGTCATATTATGAAGTTTGGTGATGGACTTTAAAGACACCCTGTATATATGCCAATGGTGGCTCAGTTAAGTTGTTCACCAGTATATCATGAACTTGTAATTATAATGTGATAACTAAGCATTGACAGTATAACTATGCCAACAGTATATATTTTTTATAATTATTTATATAAATAAATTATATATATATATTTTTTTATGTTTCAGTTAAAGAACAGTAGACTATTTTGCTAGGCTACATAAAATATAATGAATCCTTAAGTACTAGGCTTAAAATGTTAACATTTATAAATTTAAGAAAATTACTAGGCCTAATGTAGGCCTACTATAGTTTTTCTAACGTCTACTTTAAGTAGAGGATTGAGGTCTACTTAATTTGGAAAACATAACTGTCTTCGTCATTTTTTTCTTTGGGTTTGGATTGCGCGTCAAAAGACGGTCCAAAGCCGAGTTCCCGGAACAACCGGAACCGAACAGAGTCAACAAGTGACAAGAGACCGGAATAGAGGAAAAAAGTTACGAAGTGTCTAACTTGTATGTAAAACTAACACGTATTACGACATAATAAAGGATAAATAAACACTGATTTTGCTACTTTTCCTATGTGTGTGCCACTACGGAATTGAATTATGGTTTTGTAAATGTTGTATTTGATTATAAAGGTCATATAAACTTGTTGAATTTTATGTATCATTTAAAATCCAACAAGCAGATGCGAACCGGAGCAGAGCTTCGGTTGGCTGTGGTGTGAAAAAGCCTTGTTGCCAACCAGCGTATACAATAGGCCTACTGCTATAACTGTCACTAGAGTAGGCCTCTATAAAAAAACAATAAAAAAAAGAAAGGAAATACGGTACCTAAATTGAGATCTTTAGCCACCGTGTCCCGTATAAAGGACTATTAATTAATTGATTTGATAAAATGAAAAATGAATATAAGTGAAAGTAGAAACAATTTTATTGGCATCTTGGACTTAAAATACAATTTGCTTGCGCATAATTCAATTCCGTAGTGGCACACACATAGTAAAAGTAACAAAATCAGTGTTTATTTATTTATTTATTTATTGTCACCTAGTGTTGACCAAGGTGCAACCCTCAAAGAATCAACCGATTCCGTCAACTTCCACGCAAGCCTACCACCGTTTATTTAACGTGCGCCCTCCCACCAACGTTGCCACAGATCGGCTAACCCTTTTAAGAGTTGCACCACCAGGTAAGGTTCTGTCGTGAGCGGGTTTGAACTCGCGCCAACGTAGACATCCTGGCCAAGGATACCTACGCCTTAGCCATCTCAGCTATCAGCACCAGCAGCCTAGTCTCGAGAATTAGGGTTTTGAACGGTGCGCGATCCTGGAGGGAAAAACTATAGGCCGTTGGTTCGCTATGAGAGCGCAGCACTTAACCGCCGCTGCTCTCTATTTAAAGGAGATAATTTGTGACTGAATGGGTTAAAAGAAAGCCCTTTGTTAGTTTTAACTTGTTATCAGTACTAAAGATTCACTGGTCAAAATTCTACAAAAATTCCAGTTGATTTGAACCCAATTAGTTTTTTTAATCTTTTATAACTAAAACATCTATTCTTCCTGATTTTCTAACATTTGTTATTACATTACACTTCCTGCTAGAATTATTGTTTTTCTTTTATGATGCACACAAGCTGAGAAAAAGGAGGAAATCAATCATGCTTCCTATTAATATAAGTTATAGGCTAATCTTAATAATACAATATCCAACCAAATTTCCTAAATAGTACCTTTAAATCCCGTTACTAATCAAATGGATTTGACTGTGACAAAAATTTAACCACTATGATATTGGTATTACCCATGATCCCTTACCAAAATAAAAGACGACACTGTTTTCACATTTTTCGTTTCACAGTTTTTTCTTCACTAATTTACACTCATTTCCAGAAATTTAATTTCACCGATTCTGTTTCCACTGATGACTACCGTACCTATTCTGTTATATTACCGGTACACTTAAGTACCTGATAAATCCCCATAGTAGAAACCCAGCAGTGAAAGACCTGGTACCGTAATTGGTGTGTACCTTTGGGTGAAAACTGCTTGGTTTTGGCGGTGTATCAACATAAATTACCACTAGGACTGCAAAAAGGTAAAACTACACATTGATATCAAGCTACATCAATAAAAAAAACCATTAGGTTTCTTCTGTACGGCAATTTTCCTTAAAATATAAAGTTAAGGGATTTAAAAAACAAGACATTGATGTTGTAACAAGTACACTTATTGTTTATTCACTAAAAAAAATATTAAAATACATAAAAAACTAAGTTATTATTATATTATTGATAGGCCTATTGCTATTATTACAATTACTTTATTATTAGAAAACCGCTAAGCAGAACATGGCAAGCAGAACATTGGGTACATTTGGCTACACTGTAAGCATTGACTAGCCTACATAGACACTAACGACATTTGACCTTTCTCATATCATAGCCGTGTTTGAAAAAATTCACAGTGATACAATCTTCCACGGCGTTACATTACCGGAAGGCAACGGAAGAAAGCTCAGTCAGCCGTAAGATAAGGCTGTGATAGCAACATCGATTTAGGTAAAAAAGGGTATCTATAGTTTATTACTTTTTCAAAATTCAAGACTAATTCCAGACTTTTTAAAGACTTTTTTAGTTTCTTCAAGACTATTGCATTACTCGACATAGGGCCTATTAATTTCTATTATACATCATACTAAATTCATTATATAGTTGGCACTAACATATTTGTATTAAAATAGTATACACATACCGTCCGTCAAGAAGCTCAAATTTTCTTATTGGATTCAATCACTGCATATTTCGCCGTGAATACCGGTATGGTATTGTCAAGTGATACAAGAACTTACTATCCATCAAAGGATTAGTCAAGGATAAAAATAAACAAAACACGCCACACACATACAGTTAAGTTCTATTTAAATCATTGACCAAACCTTCTATGGCTAGTACGGTATGCCTTATTCACAGCGAAACATTTAGTGATTACATTCAAGAACAAAATTAGAGCTGATCGACAGAGGGTATGTGTATACTAATTTAGTCTTCAATATGGGGCCAATACAATTAATTTTAATGGTACCAGGGGACCGAGCTTAAGCTCGGTAAAATTATTACTTTTGTTCTCACGCAAAGCTCACTCGCCCTCTTAATTTTTGGGACAAGCTCATTCGCTTCGCTCACTCGCCAGGCCAAAGGGTGCTGCACTTTGGTATAATTTACCTTTAAATATATAACACAATGGTGTTATCTACAGTTATCAGCTGATTTTTGTTCAATTTAAAAATCTCCATAAGGAAAACATGGGAATTTTGAAGGGCTCTAGTTCGAAAACCGGATTTTTTCCCAGCTATGGGAGGTATGCCAATCGATTCCTGGTGGACAAAACTCTCATAATCAACAAAAAATAAAAAATCCTTGGAGCGAAAAAAAGTTTGCTTGTACAAATGGAGCTTGTTTTAGAGTATAATAATTTGTTTTATCAAAAACTAGACTATTAAAATTAAACTATAAAATTCTTACTTTGTTAGGAAGAAGCGATATTAATTATGAATCAACATTGAAAATTTGAGTGGTTTGAATTAAAATAAAGCAACTTTTTTTAATAGCGGTTTAAAAAATGTTTGGATATAAAGACTTTTAAAAATCTTTGTTTAGGGAAATATTTTTTATTGTCATCTTGCTGCCTCGATGGCAGATCTTTCATCATAGTAATATTAATCACACACTGTACGTTAGAATGCAAAGCCCAGAAGGCGTTATTCCCTTCGCTCACTTGCCTTTTCCGAAAGTTTTAATGTAGGCCTAACTTAGAACTAATGGCGCTGCTCTCTGGCATTTTGTTAAGAATCTTATAGGGAACAAAAAAAAATATATATATATATATATATGGTAGGCCTAGTTATTTCTTTACATGGTCTGAAATCAAATAGTCTAAAATTAATCCGGGAAACAAATAAACATGAATTAGTAACCAACGGTACCGGTAATTATTATGAACAGTAGGCCTAAGCATTTGACAGTACATGACAAAAAACAAAAGTGTTTTATAGTTTTTCTTGAAGTTTATGAGGAAAATGAATAATTTTAATTTTTTATTTATTAAAGAAATTAAAGCTCATGATTCTGAAAATGTTGGTTTTTCTAGTGGAAAAGTTAGAAGAAAATGTAAAAAACAAAAAAAATATATTTTTGTTTTTGAATTGGTCAAAGGGAATAGCCCAATTAATGAATAGTTTTAAAAATCCAGCAATGAATAGCTATGATGAGGCTAGAAAAGCAAAAAAATATGGATTTTTTAAACTGATCTGATATGTTTTCGCCTTTTTTTTAGGTTTTAGTACCTAATTCAAACGGATAACATTACGGTATCTTAAATATTTGAGTTCAGGTAATTTTCCCAAAAGATTATTACATACCCTCTTGACCTATTTTAAGAGTGAATTTTTTTGAGTTTTCCAATTTTCCAGAATTTTTTTACTTTATCACCAAGAACGACTCATTTTCAGAACTACTGGGTGATTTTGGACAGTTTGATGAAAAAATCTATTTCTAAAAAGCGCTACATAAACTGCAGAAATATCCGTAAATTACGGTAACTGAGGTAAGCGGCTGACTAAGACAACCATTATTTTGTTGTACCATAATTTATAAGTTGCCAATAATGTGTACGGTATGTCTTGACACTTTGAGAAAGTTTGGAACCTCCTGTTTACACATAATTCTATCACATTCAGACTGAACTGGAAAAAGATTGAACCCATTCAGTAAATGTGGCTAAATAGTAAAAATCTACTAATAACACTGAGGGTTTTAAAAGTAGGCTACCTATAAGTAAGGTAGATAATTTTTTTGCACCATTAGGTATGTTAGGGGTCGTTATTAAAGGCTAAAAAAAAAATTAACATAAAGCATAGAGGGCCTACACCTTTAAATTATACCCTTTCATGTGTACATGTTTGTCCAACGTATGGTAATAGTATTAGGTAAGCACCACCTGACAGGGTGCTTATACAATATTGCCGGGTGTATTACTCATAATTTTTTTTCAGGTAAGGATAGTACAGATCTTTGTTGAAAGGAATTAGTTACCAATACTTTTCCGCACAATTAATACCTCTATAAATAACATCAATTAATTTTTTTAAGAGGATTAAAATAAAATGTTCATACTTTTTCGGCTGCACTTCCCCAGACGCCAGGTGGAACTATCGAATGAAAATTATCGAACGAGTCGATCGATATATTGGTCGTATTCAAACGGTAAATTATTATCTTTTATGAATATAGGTTATTCATAACTCAATGTATCATATAGTTTATATAAAGTAAAAGAGTTTAGCAAAGATTTTATTATATTGTAACTAAGTTGATTAAAAAGTATAAACACCAAACATGATTGGGTTCCTCCAGGCAAAACTTTAACAAAAAAAAAAAACAAATAACAAAATATTCAAACTTTAAAAAACATCTTATATTATGAAGAAAACATCCCTCTTTTTCAATTACTGGAATATAGACTTTTTGAGGCATTAAAAAAAATGCCTAAATAGATCAGCTGCAGACATTTTTACGTTTCTTTTAAACAGGTATTCAGCTAGGCCTAGATGCGGTCTTCTAGATGTTAGATGATTTGAGTCCTGTTTTCAATTACTTTTTATGGCCCTCCATGACAATTCTATGATTTGAGTGATGGCAGATGTTATTGGATCTTTTCAGTAGGCCTACCCGATATTTTTATACCGTACATGAATTATGGATAAATTCGATTGTACATCTCGATAATTTTTAGTCGCTAAGTTATATCAATCGAATCGATTGATAATTTTCATTCGATAGTTCCACCGGGTGTCTGCGGAAGTGCAGCAACTTGTTCTTATAGCCTATACTATTACTTTTTTTCGATAACCCGGAATTTTCACAAACTTTGACACCATTTAGTCCATCTAACTTAAGGCCGGGTGAGAACTTAGGCCTAACTTTGTAAAACGAAAACTTCTGTAGAGATTATAAAAATAGCCTCTTCACAGGTGTATCGAAAAAACGGTAATTCTTGAGTTTAGCTACTACCATCGGAAAATCAAAAATTTTTATTTCAATATGTTGGAAATTTTACGCCGATTCCGAAAATGATAGTTTTTTTTCCGCGGAAATCTCGGAAAATACCGGAAAATCGGAAAAACCAGAAATTACCTTTTTATTCCGAAATACGTCGAGTGGGTATTCAAATTAACCGGGATGTTACGCTGATAACGAATATGTAAAAATTATTTCGATCCGATAGTAAATAAGCCGGAAAATGCGGAAAAGGGTCGGTAAATCCATCAGATGAACTATTTCAAAAGTATGTCATGTGGGTACTCAAAAGACGCGGAATTTTATGTAGAATACGATTTTATATATATATATATATATATATATATATATATATATATATATATTATTTTAATAGAACAAACTAGTAGTGAATAAAGAGAGAAAACACTTTTCAATAAAATAAAAACACACTGAATTTACATAAATTAACCACTAGCAATATTTCAAATGGTTGTTATTAAGTACCTGTAATAGGCAATACAATATACATAAGTAACTTACTAACTTAAGTTATATCACATTCACATATAATCTAAAATAACACTAAGGGCCGCTTTCCCCAACTCAGATTAAACTAATCCAGAAAAATTTCAATGCTAACTTAAATCATATGGAAAAATCTAGTTTAATCTTGAGTTTTGGTTTAAACTAGGTTGGGGAAAGCGGCCCTGACATAATTAACATAGCCTAACCTAACTAACCTAACCTAACCTAACCTGACCTGACCTAACCTAACTAGGTATCATGTGAGTCATAACAAGCAAAGTTTTGTGTAGAATACGAGTATATACATATTTTAAATAAAATACGCAAAGTTAGTACTCACATGATGGTTAGTAGTTATAGTAGAGTAAATCTAGCGAAAAAAGGGCCTCAACCTTAAACAAATTCCAACAAGCAATTTTTTTACTGTTTTTGAATGTTTGAAAGTTCTTTGTTAAGGAAAAAAAAGTTTACCAAAATTTGCCAACCGGAAGTTGGTTTTTTCAAGATGGCGACTTTTATTTTACTGAAATTTCTTACTTCTTCCACAGGTTGGTTTTTTCTTTGTAATTCGCCAACCAATGTACATTGAGCTTTCACTTTGGTGTCATTTTGTTCGGAACAAACTAAGGAACAGTTCTAAGTTATATTTTATTGAAAACAAAGTAGCAGTGTCACTCACAATTTCTTAAAAACATAAAAAATGTTTTTCGTTTTCTTTTGGACTCTCAACTGTTTTATATTTGAAACACTTAAACATAAAATATTGTTATAATTTATTATTAAAATGAAAGAGCATTCATATACAAACATTTTGATTCATAAATCATAATTAAATCGTCTTTAGATTCCGAGATATGGCCATTTTAGTATATTATGTAAGTTTCCAAACTATTAATGCGTCATATGAGTACTTTAATAGAAGAGTAAAACAGCGAAAAAGCATTAACCTGTACCTAATTCCAACAAGAGATTTTTTACATAGTGTCTTGATGAAGGAAAAAAAAGTTTACCAAAATCAGCCAACCGGAAGTTGGTTTTGCAAGATGGCCGCCATAAATCATTAAAATTGTACAAGATCTTAAAAATCTTGACGTAGCTACTGAACAAGTTACATAGAACTTTAAATCTGGTGTCGTTTTATTCGCAATTGAACGATAAACAAATAAAAGCCATAATATAATGAAAATATTGTGATAGATTGGTTTTAAAAAGAGCTACGGTAGAAAAATATTTTTAAAATGTGTAATTTCCTATTTGTCACACATTTTACTCTTATATAAATATGTTTGCCATTTTTTTATTACTGTTTTAGATAAAACGTCTTTTCACGAGTGATTAGAGACCAAAATTATGTTTCTATAAATTTTTAGTTGTAAAGGGAATCTTATTTTTAAATATGAGATTATTTAAAGCTACATGACACATTGTTTTAATTAAAATCTTTAGTTTAAGTTAATTTGTCAATTGGGTTAAACATGCATGATAGAGTGATAATAATTAATTGTAATGAAAAATAAACTCCAAATTATGGTCTGTGTACCTTGGAGAACACGAAAAAGGGATATGTCGTAAACATTGGTGGAGGTAACGTTTTTTTCGGAGAGGAGCAAGAGTTAGAAATCAATGCAAATATTTTGACCGCTCAAGCTAAAATAATCATCATCGACTAATACTCCTCTAAATGCCATTTTAAATTAGGAAAAATAATTAGGTTAACTATAAAATAATTAAAAAAATAAATAGAAGACATAAAATATTAATTACAAAAAAATTTCATATTAATTTTACAGTTATTTTTCTTTTACAAATCACATTATATTCATGGTGCATTTTTTATATATTTAGTCCATGTATTTTAAACTTGGAATTGTTCGAGACAGTAAAATCATAAATCATAAATAATTATGATTTTTGCGCCATACTTCTCATTTTATAAAGGAAGAATTTTAATTTCAGACTTAAAATAGGAATAAAAATTTAGGAATTAATAATTTAAATATCTTTAGTATATTACATTATTATAGAAAATTTCTTGCTCTAATCTGTCTGATCTATTACTATATACCGCAGTTTAATACTTGAAAGCCCGTATAGTGAAATATTGAAGCGTTAAAAATTATTATTAATAATAACTAAAGAGAAATGAAATAAAGGCATAATATTTTTACTATGATTTAACTTATTTTCATATCAGCCTTTACTGATGGTGTACAGTTCCAGCAAATCACACTAAGAATTTTTTTACACGTTTGAAATACTAGCGTTAGCCTATATTAAGTTATAATCAGATTTATGCTACATCATAAATATATCACTTGTTGTAGGTCATTTTTCTTTTTTCCGATAATGGTGATATAAAAAAGTATAGTTTTAAGTAAAATTTCCATTCGAGTTAAAAAAATGAGTTTATCCGTTTTAGGTACTGTTTTAAAAATAATATTAACTTTCTTAGAATGTTCTATAGTCATTAAAATTAATTTTGTTTGACAGTGATGTTCGACTGCGTTCGTGGGTATGTGAAAATAACTAGAGACAAGTGAGCGGATTGTGAGAAATTGTATACCGTAGCGTATATTACTGTTAAAATGTCCCTGGGAATTTGTATGATTTTGTACAGTTTTATTCTAAAATTATTTAAAATATAAATATTTTATTGACTCTTTTTTTTAGCAACATATTAATGTTGATATGTTTTTTTTAGTTCGTTATAATAAATCGGAAAATTTTGTTTCAAAAGTTGAAAGCTTATAAAAGTAAGAATATTTTTGACTTGCTTAGTGCAACTTTGAGGGATCTTACGATTATTTACAGTGTATTTATACTTGTATTGAATTAGGCCCACTTTAGAGCTATAGGCAAATAAATTTAACATATTGTTGATATAAATTTTAAGTTTTTGCCGAATGTTCATTATGAAATAAATATTAATTTTATGACGGGCAGACAAATTCAAATAATATATATACATATATATATACAAATAATGTTTTTTATGTGATACAGTAGTTTTATGCGTTTCATTTGATGTAATATTAGGTATTAAAAATTCTACTTGTTTTACGAGACAATTAGTGAAACATATTTTTCTTACATTTAAATCGTTATTGAGGAGTTAAGTAATTTATTTATTTTACATGTGAATTTCATAATAACTTCACATCTAGTAATTAAAAACAAAAACAAAAATAAATCACAGAAACTGTGACAAAATTACTATTATAAATTGTCTATAATTACGACAACCGTACCCACTTGTCGCTCTAAAATATTTGAATAATAATTTAAATCAGCAATGCGGAAAGTGTCATTTTGTTAGTTCAACACAACCCTATAAAGCATGAATAAATAAAAATGTATAAAAAAAAATCTTACATAAGGTATTGCATGTCTTTGCTAGGGTAATGAATATTTTTGTATACCTTCAATTATTGTGATTACGCAATTATGCATAAAAAGTAAACACATTTGACAGGAAAGTAATATTTAAAGTATGTAGATATAAAAAGAGTATCCAATAAACTCAATAACACCAAGTATTAATTAATAAACATACTGTTCTTCAACTTTCAATATTGAAATAATATGAATAACAAATAACCACTAATTTATGATAATTTTCTGTTCAAAAATTAGCCTACTTATTATATGTATGATTAAATCTTGTGCATTTCAACACCAAGATAAATACTAAATTTGTTTTATTCAATATTACATCGTCATATGCACAACGTCATCTGCCTATCTGATATACTCAACTCTATTTTTTTCTTTTTTTTTTCTTTAAGACTTAGTTTTCTAAACATTAAATTATCAATATACAGTTTTGTTTCTAAAAAATTTGAAAAAATATTTTCTCCAAAACTGTACTAGACTATAGTTAAATAGGTAAATTAAACAATAATGTATTTATTCCTGTATTTTACTAATTAATTGAAATATGTTCCTCGTGTAAAAAACAGAAATTTATTGTAATTTATAATTTCTTATTATCCACTGACCTAATTATTATCAATAGAATAACTCATAATAGTTATAATTAAAATAATAAGGGCTGTTATAATTTATAACGTGAAATCAAAATACCTCTAAAATTACTATATATAAATTGTTTATTATTTCAAATTTATGCCTTTTATATAACCTTTCTGCTATATTGTAGTTAATTAATTCATATTTTTTTCTTAATAGAACACTTTATTTAAGCTACATTATAAGTCAATGATAAGCTTACGGTCACAGAGATTTGCCCAGATTTCTAACTCGAATCCCAAAAACCAAAGTTTCAATTTTTGTCCCTCTCCAAAGAAACTTTACCCCCACCAATGCTTGCAACATCAATTTTAGTGTTTTCTAAGGTACCCAGAGCAACATTTAGAAGTTAATCATCATCACTCTCTCATGCATTCTTAACCCAATAGACACCTTAAATACAATTAATGATTTTGTTAAAACAAAGTGTCATGTAACTTTAAATTTAAAATATGATTTTCTTTACAACGAAAAATGATAGAAAAAAAATTTGGTCTCTAATTACTCGTAAAAGGACGTTTTATCTAAAACAGTAATAAAAAAGGTTAATAACTTGTATAAGAGTAAACATTGTGAAAAAACTAGGAAAATTTCAATTTTTTATAATATTTTTTTATTTTAACATTATGTACATCCAAGCTATTGCAATATTTTCATTATATTAGGGTTTTCATTTGTTTATCGTTTAGTTACGAATAAAACGAAACCAGATTTAAAGTTCTAGTTAACTTGGTTCAGTAACTATGTCAAAATTTGTAAGATATTGTATTATTTTTTTTTAATTTATGGCGGCCATCTTGAAAAAACCAACTTCCGGTTGGCAGATTTTGGTAAACTTTTTTTTCCTTCATAAAGACACAAGGTACAGTCAAAAAAACATCATGAAATCTCTTGTTGGAATTTGTTTAGGGTCAAACCTTATATTTACCCTACTATTAGTTAACCTTTATTAAATAAAAGGTAAAGTGCGTATCATTAATGCCGGGTGTCCCAGATCACTCGGGATTGGAATATCTAATTAAGAATACTTGTTACCTGAGAGAGAAAATGTGATGTAAATTGGAACGAGAAAAGAGATATGACGCAATCTAAATTATGGGTAATAATTTAACACTCAGAAAGATATTATTTATGTAACCCCCAAAATGTTACGCCCCTTGCCAATCCCACAATGCATCAGTACGATACCGTGCAGTTGACAAATACAACAAAACATCGAATTCATAAGTTGACTAGTTTCAGGAGCATCTTAAAAGTATAATCTATTAATTTTCAATGTATCGACCGTTGCGTGTTATGGACATAACGAGACAGTATATTTCGAGAGAGTATATTCGGTACAAGGGCCGAAAGTGGCGTTTTGTATCGAACTCGATATCGTCTTTCAAGTTCGAGACGAAGTCGAGAACTTGAAACGATTGAGCGTAGGCAACACGTTTTTGGACGAATTCGGTATTTTCATCACCTTGCTAATATCCTTTTGGCTGGAGCCCTTTGGTTTTTATTGTTGTTTTTGTTTTATTTCACTGTTGCATACCAGCTAGTAATTTTACATCACGAAATATTGTGTATAATTTTCAAAATATTATTGATAGCAGTTGTTCTTTAATTAATCAGTTTACTTAAGAACGGTTACTTTTTAACAAGGCATAGGTTTGGTTTTAAAATATAACAGCTTACTATGAGTAGTTACTGAAAGACGTTTTAACTTACTAGTATACTGTTGCTCGAAATCGAGCAATTTATTTTAATACAGTACAAATGTTACTTTAGCTCTAAATCAATGTCATCCGATCAATCCAATATTGTGAATATCTATAATTAAAAAAAAATAATAAAAATAAAAAAAATAATAAAATAACTACTACACGTATTTACAGCTGATTATTAACAGATGTTTAAAATGTATTATTCAATGTCAATGTTATGGGAAATTTTGAGATTTCAATGGTGGATAGCGCTTTTATTTTCAGTCCGATTCTCATCAGTTTTTGGCGGAAACAACTACAGACCAAGCCCTATCCAACGACACCAAAAACTTGAAAATTGGTTGAAAATTGTAGGAGGAGTTCTCAAGACAAAAAAAACCCTTAGCGTATTAAATAAGTATAAAATAGATTTAAGACTTTGTTTAGAAACTCTAATATTTGAACAAGTTTGTTTTTATTTCTTTTTGTTTGTTTACAGTTTAAATTTTTTGTTTCCAGATTAAATCTCTCCCCACCCTAATATTCTCAAGAAGTATCAGGTTTAAAAAAAACTACCTCTAGCCTAGCTTGATATACTGTTCGTATTCCGGTTGCTAGGCAACCACGTCACATCAGCTACCGGTTTCCATTGGTTTCAACGCCGAAACTGATGGGGTTCAGGGCCGAAAATCTTTGCCCCTAGACCTCAAAAGCTTGATTGCCGTTGTTATAAGTGAGGCCCGAAAACAGGTAATATTTACGTAGTGTGATGGAAAATATTTTAGTGGCTATTAATTTAAATAGTCACTTAGTTACGTGACTATAAAATAGTTTGAGTCATTTAGAGGATTATATTTCTTCCTCAGTAGCTCTTTGTCGATGGAACAAATATTTTGTAATATAAAATATTTGCTAATATTTTAAAATAAAATATAACTGCTAGACCAGCAGTTGAAAAAAAACAAGCTTAAAGAATTCAAAATCAAAAAGAGTGTGTCTTAAAAGTCTCTCAAAAAATTTTTTTCAACTGCAGCTAAAAAAATTAAATTTAAGGAAGTCTTTGTGAACAAAAGAAGAAACATTTACAAAAATAATACGTTTTTATATAGCTTTTGACATGACGTATCACTAAAGGGGCCACCATTTAGATTTTGTTAATTACACCTCAAGCTACCATTTTTTTTTGGAAAGGGGTTAAAAAAATTATTTCATAAGATAATATTTTTATCTATATAGGAGTTGTAAAAAATTACAGGGGTATGGACTTTTGTGACATAGTGTACAGTTTTTAATTTACTTTACAGTTTCCAGTGAATTGTAGACAGCCAAAAAAGTGCTTGGTTACATTTTAAATAATTTAATCGTAATGGTGGATATTTTTTTCTGTATTATTTCCAGTACGACTATATTATACGGTGGGGGGAGGAGGCAGCGGCGGCGTGCAGAGGGCCTTACTCAAGCGAGATAATCCGATAAGAAGCGACAACTTCCGCTGCTGTTATTTATGTTTGCCGACAAAAACGATTACACTTTTTCAGTTTCGCCTATTTTTCCATTTTGCCCAAAGGAAACATTAAGAACTCTATTAAAAAAAAAAAAAAATAAATAAATAAATAAAGTACAGTAGTAATTGAAAGGGCGCATCCAAATCGATCCTATAATGACATTTTCGTGGGGTGTGGAATGACCCCCTTCCATACAGCTACAATTCGAGCCAGCTCCAGTCAGTCGTGTTTATTGTTTAACCTACTAGCTTATATAACAGGATTCTATCTAAGAAGGATTCGATGCTGCCAGCAGCACATCCTACCAAGTTACATTGTAAGTCATGTAACTAGTGAGTGCATTGTCACTAATATTTCCACGACCACAAAGGATGACAAAAAGTAAATATTTCATGATCTTACATCAGAAATGTGTATTATGTGTTTCCAAAACAAACTGCTATTATACACACGAGACCGATCTTGAATCTTTGAACATCAAATTATTATTGGCAATTAAATTCTGCCGACAATCGATAAATAACTAAAAGTGCTCACTTCGATAACTAGGAAGAGCAGTTTAGAAATCATTACTCTAGTTCAACTTATGGTATGGTGTGGTAGTTCAACTTACGGTATGAGACATACACATATAATCATCTAGTAGACTCTTCCAAACCACAGGAATGGTTGCGGATAACTTGTTCCGCTGGGAATAAAACTTGGTCCACTGGAAGACAGAAAAGGGCAATCAGAAAATTGTTAAGCCTTGGGCCTATAGTACGGAGAACAAAGGTCGTCTTGTGGTAGAACAGTAAAACACATAACCTCTATCCATAACTTTCTGTCGAGTAGTGTTTGTATTTACTTGTTATATCATTTTGTTAAATATCATTATTTAAATCATTTTGTTGTTATATCATACTTGTTATGTATTGTCCCTAGTTCCCTGTCTTTGCGTTTATTACTACGGCAACATTATACATGTTTTAGTATTTCTCGCGGCAACAATGTCGTTAATAAGGTTAACTCACTTTCTCTGCGGTTATCTAAAATATCTTTGCTATCGTCAGTAAATGAAAATTTCTATCATTATCCAAACTAAATCGCTAGATTGTAAGTAACTGGTACGCAAAATAAAATTATTTATTGGAGAAGGTTACACCGCATATATGATAATTTTTACACATGTGATAGTATAAGACCAATCATAGTCGCGAACGCTAGACACTGTTCCATCTGTTCCACGGCTTCCGTTGTTACACGTCACTGTTAGGGAACATGTGTGTTACTACGATAGATATAATTGGATTCATGTTTTCAATAATAATCATACATTTGTTACTGATCTGTGGCCAAGGGCTCTTTTATGCATGAATTTTTGTACGGACGACCAAAAACTAACATTTCTAAATTAGTACAGTAAAATAATGCCAAAAACAACCTTTTGATCGGCAACTGATATGCGTCCATGAAATTTTCAGGAGACCTACCTTTAAGCTCTAGAAAAAGAGATTTGATGAGTCCCCAAAAATAAAGTTGTTTTACACCTATAAAATCACTTTTCAAAATGGCGGTTCTTTTGTAATGAAATAAATTTTGCAAAAAACTTCCCTTTTTTATTTTTTACGTGCATCGCCTCAATATTATGTTGTGGGACCAACTCCAATAATTGTTGGGTACTAAATACTTTATTTTTAACGGTCTTTATTTTTTGGCCGCCATCTTGGATCCGCCATATTGGATACAAGTTGGTTTTTTCTAATGTAAAGATAGTGTTGTGACACATCATTTCAAAGTAGATTTTTTCGCTCATTACAATGCCGCAATCCGGTTTTGAAAATATTTTTCCGTTTCAAAGATATACGGAAATTATAATTCTTCTCCATACATTTCTTATGGACGTTTCAAATTTTGAATATATTTATTGCTTATTTTTCCTCATATATCCTGTTCTAATTGAGATAGGTTATTAATTTTGTTATCAGATCACTCAGTGGATCAATGAGCTTCTTTAGAGTTTTTGTTCGTTCGAATTGGCTTGGTTTGAAACGGTTTGTAAATTTTAAACTTTATCCAAATTTCAGAAATGGAAATATTTTTTACTGAAAAGTGTATAATATCACATCTTTAACGTATCCAATTTTATCAATCAATATATGGAATTAAAGCCAATAATGTACCGTGTAATTTAAGACCAAAACGAACCTTGAATCTCATTTACAACTTGAGTTGTACGTCTTTAACCGAAGACGAATTTCAGGTACCAATAAATTTTATGTTGATTAGACAGTTATAAGCCACTTAATATCCAACGAATTTCAATGGTCAATAACTCAAATTAAAGACATTGATGTACTAGTTGTTTTAAGACCAGAATTAACTTTATGTCTTATTTAGAACTTGAGATATTAATCTTTAACTAAAAGCGAATTTAAAAAAAATTGAAGTTTCTATTAAATAGAAGGACTAGTCTCAATATTCTCCAAATGGAATGAAGAATAGCTAAAATTAATGCCAGGAATATTACTGAGTATTTTAAGGTCACAATGAACAGAATTCCTCAATTAGAACTATATATAAAAGAAAAAAAAAATGCAAAATAAATTTAAAGTTCTAAATTTTTATAACAAATCTATAGGGTTGAATTTTTATTTGAACGTATCTTTAAAACGAACCAAGATTTTCAAAAACGGATTACGGCATTGTAATCAGCGTAAAAATCTACTTTGAAATGATGTGCCACAATACTATCTTTACATTACAAAAAAATAACTTTCATCCAATATGGCGGATCCAAGATGGCGGCCAAAAATTAACGACCGATCATAATGAACTACTTCCCATTAAAAAATTATCGGTGGCGGTGTCACAACATTATATTGAGAAATGCAGGTGAAAAATAAAAATAAATACATTTGTTCAAAATGTATCCCATTACCAAAAAGCCACCATTTTGAAAAGTGGTTTTATAGGTGAAAAACAACTTTATTTTTTGGGGACTCATCGGATCTTTAATGTAGTGCTTAAAAGTAGCTCTTATCAAATTTTTGGGAATGCACATCAGTTGCCGATCTAAAACCCTAATTTTACTGTACTAAATGCATTGGGAACATTCAGAACAGTTATTCAAAGACGGAGTACAATGAATACATGTGCGCTTATCTGT
The DNA here is from genome assembly GCA_030545055.2 of Neoaliturus tenellus. Classification (NCBI taxonomy): domain Eukaryota; kingdom Metazoa; phylum Arthropoda; class Insecta; order Hemiptera; family Cicadellidae; genus Neoaliturus; species Neoaliturus tenellus. The sequence continues at coordinate 86,086 of JAQYXR010000173.1, forward strand.
TCCAATGTATTTAAATTGTTAAATAAGAAGAAAAGGTTGTTGAAAACACATTTTACTAAGATGAAAGTTTACATTACAAAGTTTACAATAGGAATTAATTATTTAAGTATCAGCTAATTAACATAATTAAATGACTGAACAGTGTTACCAAATGTCTTAATTGAAATGATTTGCTATACACAGTGCACCTTGATTTTTAAGTAACATACTGGCCCCCCTTAAACCGGTTGGTTCAATAAATCTCATTCAAAGAATAAAATACCGTATAAAAATTTTTTTAAGTTTAAAAGTCTATTGAGCAAATGATAATAAAGAAGGATTTAAGAGGATTATATAGCGCTAGGATCTTGAATATTTGAATCTTAAGGGTTTCTTCTCATAGATGATATGACACTTCTAGTGAACTGTGAAATCGATGGCACAAACGGTTTTAGTGACAAAACTCTTGAGGTTTGTGTATTGGTTTTCATTGTAGAATAGGCTGCAGGATGATGCTCCTCTGTAGGTAAGCCAGTGAATGTCAATAAAGGCTGAGGAGGAAGTAAAGTCTGAAGCCAAACTGGGCCTTTCCACCAAGATGGGTGGTTGACAAGGAGTGGAGGGGAAAGCTTTCTGGATTCACCATTAGCAGAATTTTGTTCTGAGATTAAGTTAGACACAGCATTCGGTTAAGTATCTTGAGACTGATAAAGCTGTGAGGTATTTTTCTTTGTGATTGTTAGAAGGTTGACTGATGATGAATTTCTTTCTGCATCCACAGGGGTATTTCCAATCAATACATACCCGAAAACTGTGTTTAACGCTGTTGGCATGTTTTCACCTAGGCTTAGAGTGTTACCTTTCAATGTATTGGCAAACAGATGAGCACCTATTTATAAGTCGATACGAGCTGGGTTGTCAAATGTGGGATCTGCAAGAACTAGGTTATGAGTTCGTTCTTTAACTTATCGGGAAATGATACAATAAGGTAAGTTGCCAGTGATATTTTCTAACACTATGACTTGATGGTTTTTAGCAACAGTGTGTCCACTAAGTTTAATAGAAATCAGGTTTACAAAACAAATTCCATAAATAAATAAATAATAAATAAATTTATTCACCTCAGACATGTAAACATGCGTTAGGCATACTTAATCTAACTTAAATTTATAACACATAGGTTTTGTATGCTAATTTTTTCCATATGGTTTCTTCTTTTTCATCAATATAAATTCTTTGTTTTCTTCTTTTTTTCATAAAAATTTTCAAGTGAGTATAAAGGTTCTTCCTCAAGTAATTTTTTTAACACTTTCAATTCTTTTGATGATTTTATTTCCAATTTATAATTTGTTTTAATAATATTTATAATTTTCCGTGATATTTCATGGGGAGATATTTCATATAAAACTGTTCTATGAAATTTTGTAGGAATTAGCATTGAATTTCTGGTCTGGTAGTTATATTTACATTCTTCATGTATCAATCCTTTATTCTTTAAATAAAATTTTGCCATTTCATAAATGTACAAGCCAAATACTGTTAAAATTCTGTTGTTTTTAAATAACTCGTAACAATGTTCCAAATGTTGTACATAATTTATAATTCTGATAGCTCTTTTTTGTATTCTAAAAATTTTTATCTGATTTTTTATGGAAGAATTGAAAAATACTGGTATACAATAATTTAAAGTGTTTTGGAAGTAAGCAAAATAACACATTTTTAGAATATTTCTATCCACACATTTTGAAAGGATTCTAAGACTAAAACATACTGAATTTAATTTCTTTACAATATTTTCAACGTTGGTGTTCCATGAAAAATTTTCATCAATTTTTATACCAAGGAGGGTTGAGTTTTTTACAACTGGAATCTTTTCATTTTCACAGTGTATTTCTTTTATTTCATTTAATTTATGGTTTTTATAACATATAATATTTGTTTTTTTACAATTAAGGCATAATCCGTTTATTTTAAACCATTCATTTATATTTAAAATTGTGTGGTTTAATTTCAATTTCAATTCTTCTTGACTTTCGGCTGATACAATCGCACAAGTGTCATCTGCATACTGTAAAATTTTTCCATATTTTATATTTGCTGGTAAGTCAGAAACATAGAGAATGAATAATAATGGACCTAATATTGATCCTTGAGGAACCCCTATATTGATTGCTTGCCATTGTGAGTTTGATGTTGTATGGTTTTTCGTTCTTAAGCTAACTCTCTGTCTTCTATTTCTTAAATAGGATGAAATAATATCACTAACAATTCCTCTTATCCCAAAATTTTCAAGTTTTTTTAATAGTATATTGTGATTTATGCTATCAAATGCTTTCGTGAGATCGCATTGTATTGTAGAAATATAATTTTTATTTTCTATGTTCTTGGATATTATACTTACATAATTTGTTAAAGCATCTAAAGTGGATCTATTTTTTCTAAAGCCAAATTGTTCTTCATTTAAAATTTTGTTTAGTGAAATGAAGCTTACGAGTCTTTCATATATGATTTTTTCTAGAACTTTAGAGAGAACTGGAAGTAAAGATATTGGCCGATAATTATCAAGATTTTTTAATTTTGGATTTTTCTTAATTGGGACTACTGTTGATTGTTTTAGAAGATCTGGGAATATTCCAAATTGCAAACATTGATTAAATATATAAGTTAAGCAAGGTGAAATTGATGTTATACACTTTTTCAAAACACTAACTGATATTCCATCATAGCCAACTGATTTTTTATTTGGTAGATTTTGAACTATATTTTGGATTTCTTTTTCAGTAGTGGGTGCCAAATACATTGAACAAGGTATACTTTCTTTGTAACGTTTCAATTTCAATTCTGCTTTATCGATATTTGGGGAGAGGTTTAATCTGTTTGTGATATCAAGGAAATATTGATTTACGATATCAGGAGAAAAAGATTGCTCTTCATTTTCATTTTTGATGTTTTTAGTACCCAATTCATTTTTAACTATGGACCAAATAGCTTTTGCTTTATTCTTAGATTCACTTATATACACTCCATTCGCTTTAATCTTACTATCTCTAACCAATTTCCTTAGACGGATTTTAATGTTGTTATACATTTTTAAAATTTCTTTTTCATTTGTTTTAGTGTACAGTATGTAGTATTGTCTCTTTAGCAAACTTAATTCTTTTATTTCTGAAGTCATCCATTTCTTTGTTTTTTCATGTCTCTTTTTATATATTATTTTCATAGGGATATTTTCATCAAGTATATTTGTAAAAGTGTCAATAAATATTTTATACGTTTCATTAATTATATTATTACAGTTTTCAAAATTTACTGGTCTCTCATATATAGCATCCCAGTTTGCATTTTGTAACCCAGTATTCAGTTTTTCAATGTTTTTATCAGAGTAAATTCGTTTGGTAATTTTTTCCCTATGATATTCTTGTTTCTTTTCAATAGTTATTGACTGTAAATAATGATCAGATAATCCTGGGTTTAAAGAAAAAGCATTGCTTATATCAAAATTTGTGTATATGTTATCTATACATGATTCAGAATAGTGAGTTATTCGGGTCGGAGTTATAATATTGGGATTTAAGCCAAATGATGCTAACAGTGAGAGAAATTGGGTTTTTTGACTTGATTCTTGAAGAAGATCAATGTTGAAGTCTCCTGCTAGTATCACTCTTCTCTTAAATGTATTTAAACTTTTGAACATTGTCAAAAGTAAAGTTTCTAGTTGGGACATAAACATTTCAAAATTATTTTTGTAAGGAGTTCTATAAACACAAACACATAGAATATTCAATTCATTAATCTCGACAGCGGATATTTCACATACATATTTAACTGACAAGGAAACTAAATCAAGTCTTTCCAAAGATTGTTTGAACAAATCATTATGAAGAAGAATACAACTCCCGCCTCTCTCATTTTTATCACGACAGTAGCTAGATGCTAATTTTAAATCTGGAAAAGTATTGAAAAGTCCATAACTTTCTTTAGATATCCAGTGCTCTGTAAGCACTAGTATTTTTATGTTTCTAATTTCTTTGTTTAAAATAATAATTAAGTCATTTATTTTTTCAGCCATTCCTCTTACGTTGAGGTGCGTTATATCCATATTTTCTTTTTTATGGTTTATATTTTTATAGATTTCATTTCTATTTAAGTCAATTACATCACCGATACTTCCTTTTAGTTTTCCTGGCTTTTACAAAGCACAATCAATTTTTTCAAGGTTTTGTTAATTATATGAACACCTTTCCTATTTAAATGTACACCATCTCTGGCTAAACAAGAGTCATCTATAAATTTATTTATGTTAAAGTATACAAATTGTTGTTCCTCACTTAAGTTGCATATTTTGTTATTTGTTTCATTTAAAAGATTTACAGGAATGTCTCTCCTTAAAACTATACTGTTTACAATCAATCTTGACTTTGGGAATTTCTTTTTTATATTATTTACAGTGTGATACATTTCAGTCATAACCTTGTCCGGTGATTTATACCTTTTCATGTCATTCGTTCCAACATGTAAAATTATTGTTTCTATCTTATGTTGAAATTCAAATTTTAATTCTTCTAATTTCTTTGTTAGCTGTTCAGTCCCTATCCCAGGAAACACTTTAACATGTGCGTCATTGATATGTAAATGCTTTAATAAGGAATCTCCTAATATTAGGGTGTCATGTTTAATGTTACTTTCTTCAATGACTTTTTCCATTGGGTTTATCCCTAAATAGTCAGAGTTTAAGTTATCTGGTGAATTACATTCATGGTCTGGAGGAAAATTAGAGATATTCTGCATATTTTTATACTTGTATAGTATTTGGTCACATAGTAATTTACCATATTGCTTTTTGCCTCTTAAATTGAAGTGGAGACCATGTTTTGTATAAGTACTTCTGTTCAGCTTATATAAAGGTAATAGGGATGCAAAAGGATATTTGTTGATTAGCTGTTTCAAACCTACATTTACATTTTTAATCATTCTATTTAGATACGGCTTGTCATATCGAAATGGGATCTTGCTTATAATTATATTGGTATTTGATGTTTGTTCAATTGTTTTTTTTAATGTATTTATTATATCATCCACTTCGTTGGGATGGTTCCCATCAATATCGTTTGTTCCTCCAATTATGACAAGAAAATCATTAGAATTTAGCAAATGAATATTTTTTATGTTGGCATTAATTATATTGTTTAGAGTCCCATTTGGTCTAATATCACTTTTGATTGTAAAGGTAGAGTTTAGTTTGTCACTAATTAAGTCGTTCATTGATCTGCCATGACTGTCTGCTAAAATGAGCACTTTATTCTTTGATGCAGACATCCAATTTCTTTTAGAAATTTTTCCATCGGTTTTTGATTTTTGAGCTTGCAATCCGTTTTGATTGTCATGTCTTATTTGGCATTTAGATGTAGGAATAGATTGTTCTGTAAAATCCATTAATGCTGCGTATTTGTTAGTACATTTTAGCACAAATTTATTTCTTGGGATTGTATTTTTATTAAATTTTGGAGATTTATTTTTGTTACTGTTTACAAGTTGGAAATCATCTTTCCTTTCACCAGGAATATTTGTACTGCACATGTTACCCAAACTTTGAGTTTCAGTTTTCTCAATGGCAATGTTACTCTTTAGTGCTGTCTTTGTTGATGCATTCAAGTTTTGTATTCGTGATCTGATTTCTTTTACAGGAACCTCTTCTATAAAGTAAGTTTGATTTGATATATTTTTGTTTTCTTTAACAAGGTTACAGAAAGATTCAATATTTCGTAGAACATGAACACCACAGTCATGTCCATTCGTTTGCTGTGTACAAAGCATATTCTTCATTATTGGGGATTTTTTTTGTTTAAAGCCTCGGGCAAGTTGTACAGCAGCTTCATAGCCATGTTTTTCATTAAAGTTTGACAAAGAATCAAAGTGGTAGAATTCATTTTTTGACCTAATGTACGCTAATAAGCTCCAGTGTGATCCGTCTAATTCTCCTTTTTTGTTTACAACTCCTAAACTGTTATTTACTATCATTAGGATGTACTCTACTTTAGACAAAGTTGAAAATATCCTTTTTCTATTTTGCAGTTTCACTAACAGTGTTTCAACTCCATTTAGAATATGAACATTTTGTGGTATATCAATATAAGCAGCTATATATCCTGTTAGATGTTCGTCACCTAAATCTTCATCACTACAACCAAAAAGTGAGTCATTTATTGATGGGTATTGCTCAAGGTCAAACTTACACAAATTATTTGCACTTGGGTTTTTAACTTCTTTACGACATAATGCTGTAGGTGTAATACTTTGGTGTAGTTCTTCACCAAAATTTTGAGTTCTTCTTAAATAAAGCATAGTTTTTATTTCTAAAACGCTATCTTCAATGGCTTTAATTCTTTGAAAAATAGATTTCAAGTCATCCTGATGGTTTTCATTGAGTGTTTGTTGAAGTGACTTGTTTTCTATAGCTTTTTGCCGTCTAGTCTTTATGATTGGTTCAAATTTGAAATTATTCAAAGAGGTGTTAGTATTTTTCAAAGAGTAGTGGGGAATGGGGGCTTTTGGAACAGTTCAAGGTCACCTGAGGGATGACGTCATCGATGACGTCATCGAGGTCAATGACCTCATCGATGACGTCATCGATTGCATCATCGATGACGTCATCACCAATGACGTCATTTCTATGACGTCACACCCATGACGTCACAAAAATGACGTGCTGATGACGTTATCACCCCTTACGTCACCAAGATGACGTCATCGATGTCACAAAGGTCAAGGTCACGCTGAAACCTAAAATTTTTTAGGCACTTTTACTGTTTCTCGCACTACGCTCCGAGTTTCAGTCACAGCTACCATGACCTTGACGACTTGGAGCGAATTTGCGATGAGAAACAGCAAAAGTGCTGAGGAAACTTGAAGTTTGCAACGTGACTCTGCCTAAACCGTCATGTGACACCGCTCGGGTGACCTTGAACTGACCCAGAAGCCCCCATTCGACCATTACTGCAACCGCGATGCGTACCCTACGACAGACACCGAGCGACTGACTGTCCGGCCCCGCGCACTCTAGGTATATGGGAAGTGGTGGGGGAACTGTGATGACCTTGGGAAACTTGAAAAATGTCAAGCCGGGTAGCACCGTTTTGGTGCTACCTTAAAGTTACATGTTAAAGTGTGATGACCTTGAGTGAAAACACAGAAATACTACAAGTCGATCCCGTCCCAGAGTTAAAGTGTGGTGACATTGAGTCAAAAACACAGAAATACTACAAGTCGATCCCGTCCCAGAGTTAAAGTGTGGTGACCTTGAGTCAAAACACAGAAATACTACAAGTCGATCCCGTCCCAGAGTTAAAGTGTGATGATCTTGAGTCAAAACACTGAAATACTATAAGTTGAAACCATCCCAGAGTTAAAGTGTGATGACCTTGAGTCCAAACACAGAAATACTACAAGTTGATGTCGTTCCAGAGTAGAAGTGTGGCGACCTTGAACTACCCCAAATTGTCAGGAATTGGAGTAGCAACAGCGATGTGCACCCTACGACGGACACCAAGCGACTGACTGTCTGGCTCTGCGCACTCTAGGTATATGGAAAGTGGTGGGGGAAATCTCAAGGTCATCCAAATTGGGTTTTAAAAAATAAGAAACTCTAAACCCCATGCTCCTCTTCTTCCCTTTCCACCTCATTTGTAGGATATATGGTTGACAACGGTAAATGTGACAAATACTCCGGTGATTGTTGACCTCCACTGTGATCTGATTCTTGATCGTCTTGCTGCATTATAACTTCAGACCAATCATAATCTAAAGTGACCTTGAGCTTTATTCCCGGGTTGTCGAGGAGAATAGACCTCATCCAATCGCAGATGGTTTCTAAATAATGCACGTCGTCGATTGTCAATTTCCAACTTGTAGTGGGTACATCTTCGGTGGAAGACATGTCATCGCAAGCAGGTGTGTCCGCCATGGTTGTTGGAGGAGGAATGATGCTTGTTGCAGCGAGCAATGCTGGTATAACAGAGTGGTGGGGGAAATTTCAAGGTCATCCAAATGGAGTTTTAAAAAAAGAAAACTTTTTCTATTTATTTATAACATAACCACTTAAAACTAAAAGAATTGGGATCAACAGTACGTTTAATCATCATATTCGTTATATTCTTCATGTTTCTCAGTTTTCACCTCCGCCTGGATAGTACCTCCACTCCTTAGCTCCTTTTCGGCTTCTTCTAGTTGCTGGGTAATCGCCATCTGACATTGAAGTTCAAAATCATCACGCGGCACAGATCCGCAAATATCCATCTGAGCCAACCAGAGCCGCCTGAGGTTTTTTTCCTTTTCCTCAACAGCTTCGACGGCTGAATGTAATTCTTCTTCTGTAATAGAGGAGTCCCACAATTGTTGATCATCGGTTTTGTTGACAACCTCCTTCTTGGACTCCATAGCGCTATCTGGCCAAAACTCGACTGTGAGACAGCCGGACGGAGTGGGGGAGCAGGACGTTATTTTCCCGGAATTGTGATGTGTCATGTATATTGACAGTCAAGTGGTGGTGGAAGTTTCAAGGTCATTCAAATTGTGTTTAAAAAAATCCTATCTTCTTACTGAGCATATATGTCAGTAACAAGATAGGTGTTTTTTCTCTTTTACATCTTTAATATAATAAAGAAATAAACATATTCTACAATGGTAAGAAGAAGGAAGACAACTACTAGTCAGCTGAAATAATCCAAAGTCTGGCTTGCTTCAGTCTTCATGGACGCCGGTGATGAAACCGCTGGAGAAGAGTAATGTTCAGACTCTTCTTTTGGGTGTCGGAGATTGCGTATATTGCAAGCGTAGACTTGCACATTTATACGGTAGCCTCGCGCCACCATCAGCTGCAACTCCTTGTACAAGTCGTTCAACTCCTGCTGAGTCTTAATGGTTACCTCCTCGTAACTAGCACAACTTACATTGAGAGACATCTTGATGTTGTACGGTTGACCGTCGGAGTTGTAATGAAGCTAAGGCACAGCGCTTGGGGGTACTATGAAAAAGTGGTGGGGGTGTTTGCGTCGAAGCAGGTTTGACCTTTAGCTTGGTGGTGGGGGTAACTGTGAAAGTAAAGGTCAAAGGTCAAGGTCACCCGCGAAGTTTAAAAAAAAATGCAACATATCAATATGTGACAAACTTCACATATTGATATGTTGCATTTTTTTTTGCCTTTTGTATTTTTTTTTCTTTTATGGTTTATTTATTTATAAAACATTACAATAACATATGTACAACAGTAAAACTTAAATCTAACACTGCTGCTTGTCGGCGATGTGGATGGTCAACTCGGTGGAATTGCTACCCGTGCAACCGTGGGAAACCAGGTAGAGACAGCCGGGTTGGATGGAGCGCAGATCCTCGTTCTGGAGGAGATGGACGAATCGTTTCGGCAGGTAGACTTGGAACTTGGGCTCATCCCCCGGAGTGAACGGTGCCTCGCTAAGACTGCAGCAGATGGCCTCTCCAACTGTAGTCTCCATCTTCTTCATGGCGTGGATAATGTAGTGCTTCTCATCTTTAAGTTCGGAACACTTCTTGACAGGTAGTATGGTAGATTTGGAGTGAGCATTGAACTGCTCAACTAAAGTTTGCATGAACTGGTGAGATGCCATGGTTGAGTTAAAGATTGTCTTCTTCGTCTTCTTGCTGGGAGATGTTGTCGTCTCGGAATCTCGAGTAATACTCATGCCAGGTCCCGGTCTGCTCCTCACTTATATAACCCCCGTCACCCCCACCACTCCCCACTTCCCCACTTTGAAGGTAAGATGCGAGTTTATAGGCGTTTTTTAAAGCGCAATGTCTATCTTTTTCATGTTCTGGACTTTTAGTACAAATACAAACATTTTCCATCGTATACTTGTAGTTTTTATCCAAGTCCACATCATTAACTGGAACATTAGTAAATTCTTCGATCCATCTCTTCTTTTCCAGTCCTTTTGTATAAATATTGGTAAACCTGTTTGAAAACTGATGCATGATGTGATACAAGTCTGTGTAACTTGCAAAACCATCATACCAATCGATATGATGGAAATATTTTGAAATCCACCTGTTGGTAGTAGCGGCTTTGCTAGTTAATGATGAATAAGAACATGGTGGTTTGAACAAAAATGTATATGGAACACTTGTATTGATGTCGAAAAACACAAGTTCTTTTATGATAAATCTATCGTCATTACCCCGAAACGCTTGGAACTCAATTATACCAGGTTTGGACTTTACTTGTTCTTCTTCCTTGTCCATTGCGAAGGCCACTCGTCTGCTCATGACGAAGTCCAAAGATCAACTGATTTCCACACCACGGTAGGTACTGCTTTTATACCAGGCCGTACAGTTGTTGGCGCGTTGGTGTATATTTAACGTGGGCACCGTCCCCAATAGGCCTAACCCCACAAAATGTTGGTTATTGTTTTAGAAACTAACCATTGTCATTTAAGTTTCCATCTTTATATTTTCCTTGTTTTCGTTTTCATCACTAACACTTGATTCTTCTCCTCCATCTTCCTTTTCTTCCTGTTTTACTGATTTCTTATGTAGTTGAGCGTACTTTTCCAATTGTCTCCACATTTGTACTTCATGAGGAACCCTATTGAATATAGAAGTATCCACAGGCCCGTACAATATAGGTGCGTCCGGTTGTTTGTCCAAAGTGTCTTCCAGATAATCTTTAATAATTGAACTTGAAAACACCAGTTGTCTCAAGTATCTTGTTATTGGTTCAGTTGCACAAGTTAGAATAAAAAACTCTTCTCGATTAAGTTGAATCTTGTTATCATGTCTTGTTGTGTCTCTAAACCGCAACTGATGATCACCACGATGTTTAACAATATCGATTTCCACATTTGAATCCAAAAGGCCTACTCTTGTCTTTCTTCCAAACATGTTACTACTTAAATAGCATTCTAGCAGATGCAAGTGTTTCATAAACGATTCCCAAGCAGTGTCCGTAAACAAAATCATTTTGGGTCCATGAGTTAAAATTACAGTAGGTGAATAATCCGTCGATTTCATAACACCGATTAAAACACTTTTGTCCAAACTTGATGAAATTGGATAAAATATTCGCAAGAATACCTCACTCAATATGTTAGGAGAAATATTATCTTCAATATCCCTTTTCTTCTTCTGTGCATTCTTTCTTCTTTTACCTTTTTCCTCAACATTATTACTAGCGTGGAGTTGTCCGCAAGCGTTGTGTTCATCTCCTTCCGGTTGACCTTGAAGATCTAAAAAGTCGGATATCTCCTTCTCAATATCTACTACATTTTCTGGTGTACCACTAGGAGAAGCCATATTGAATGAGATGCTACCCATACAACAACAGGCAACAAACTGATGAGGAGCAACCTGAACGCTCTGCTTTTATACTCGCGGAATGCATCGGAATGTAACAAAACCGGTTTTTTACAATACATTTTTAACAATTCCAGTTAAAGGTGTGTATGTTACGATTTTATCATGTAGAATTAAACAGTATGCAGTTGTATTAGCCGGTATAGCCGCGTTGAATTCCATTTCTATTTTTATATCCACACTTGATGATTTTACCGATTCATTTTGTTTAGAACAATCGATTACAACTATAGGGTAACCATCTAAGTATTTTTCTGGTGATAGTAAAGGTGCATTTGTTTTACCGTAATATGAACTTTGGAATCTTGCATACATATCGTACAATATGCTGTACTTTTTATTAGCGAATGACACGTTTAAATTATCGTATGGAAAAAATTGTGAATTTAAATAAACTTTAATATTTTTTAAGTTACAATGATCAAACTGGCCTGCATGTTTGGTGATGGTGTCTCTTCTGCCTGTTTGTAAACCAAATATAATATACCTGGCTCGTTCCACATAATTAGATGTTTTAACAGTCCAAGTGTGACGATCCGTAGTTGGCAAGCTGGGATGTTCATGAAATTCCCAACTTCTAAAAGGAATTACAATATCACGATCAGCCTTTAACTTTCTTAATAGTAGCATTCTATGCTCGTCAGCTAATTTAACATGCGGAACTCTCCATACAATTTTGTCTAATGTTAATTTCCATTCTAAAGTTGCATCTGTTGTACCGTCTGGAGCTTTAATAATGTCTTTATCGTTTGAAGATCTCAACAAAACTAATTCTTGTTTAACGTTTAATATTATTTTCCTATAATCTTCAGCAAAACCAAGCAACAAACGTAACGGAATATGAAAATCAAAATTTCCATTTGTATCTGGAGTAATTGTGTCTTTTGCAGGTAAAACCCATCCTGCAGGTTGTATTAAATTGGTTTCATTAGGTGATATAGATGTTAATCCCTTTAAAGTTGTTGCAATACCTACTTTTTTAGTGGAATCAACTGTTACACCTGATATTTCATATCTAATTTCATCAAACAGGAAAGCCATGGGATTATTTATAAATGGAACTGTTGTACCAGTAGTAGTACCGTCCTTTTTAGTAACCTTTCCTTCAATATACAAGTAACTTTCACATGGTAGTGTGTAAATGTCTTGATTTTGTATGGGAATACGAATTTCATCGTTATTGTTTAATTTTGATGAAGTGTAAGGGTTGTGGGTGTGATATTCTTTTTCCCATAGGGTTTCGTCGAATGTTGGACCCTGAGCTATATCCAGTATATCCATAATCGGTTAATTTTAATCCAATTCTCTCTAAGAAACTAATGTTCTCGCGTGTTAACTCCTCCACAGCTGAAGAGCTACTAATGCGGTTTCCCGTAGGTTGTTCGCTTTTAAATGTTAAACCCATGGTTTTGTATTAAAGTGTCGATTTTAAATGTAGTCTAACCGTAATAGGCTCTTCTCGGAAATCTATCAAGTTACCGTCTTGATCCAATACGTTCAACACGATGTCTGAAATGAAAGTGGTGTTCAACGGTAGATATACTAGGTTTTGTGGCTTTTCAACAATTTTAAATCCAGGCGGTACACTGGGGTAAAAAGTATGTATTATATGAGTATTTGCTCCATCTCTGTAAGCTCCTTGTATAATGTTACAAGTTATGTCTATACTATTGACTTTTAATATTGTTACAGTTTGTTTACCGGAATGTGTTTTATTTGGTTCTAAAATTGCTCCATCTTTGGGAAATCCTAATAAATCACCAATTGAGTTTGGCTTAGTGAAATCTATATAATATTTTGAAGTAAGCTCAGCTTTCATTGTATTGTTATTACCTTTTAGCGATATATTGTCTTTTCCCATTTTATTTTGCAAAAATTCATTAATATGATCAATTTCATAAGAACCTGTGGGTAAACTGCACTCTTCTAAGTCTGTAAACTTACCACTGGCATATTTTCCTTTATAATAATGCAATAAGTTATTTTTACCTTCCGTAACATTGGGAATAGAGTTGTAAGTTGTAAAATCTAACAGTGCTGCCTCCCAAAATCTTCCTTTTTGCAAGCGTAACGCTGGAAAAAGGATACTTCGTAAAGTGGACGATTTTCCTGTTAATGATACCATATAGGAAGACATCTCAATAGTGACTGATACTTTTAGCTAGGAATTCCAAACATAAATGGCCGCATATTGAAGTATTATCAGGTTGTTCTCTTTTATAGTTGTAATATATGTTTTTAGCAGATTTAAAGTAATGTTCAAGTTCTTTAGGTGGTGGCAAATTTCCAAAACTATCAAAATAATATACATTGCTATTCAGTTTCTTATAACACACCCAATGGGTGCCGGACCCTTCAGTATTATCCAAATTTACGATTCCAGTCTCATTTTTCCATATTTTCTTTGGTAAACTGTCCTTCATGAATACTCCGCGAAAAAATGGTATTTTTAAACAGGAAATATATCTGAATAATTCAACATTAGTCAACGCTTTATGTGGTATAACTAATTGATTTCTTTTATTTAATATGCACGATACGGTCTTAGGTATAGACCTGCCCCGTTTTTTACCATTGACCATATTGTTGGTTTTTTATTATTTTTCCTTCGTAGAACGTCTTTTTAGTCTAATATTACCACCATGTTTCTTCATGGTTGATCCTTTTTTATTCCTACCCCTCCTTTTTCCACCTCCTACCGCTGTTTTAGCCTTCATACCTGCTGTTACCGCTAAAGCTGCTGCTTTTTCCGCAATACTAGCGTCACTAGACTTTACTCGTTGCCAAGCTATATTTGCTAGCTTTTTATCAGCGATGACCTATTTTTTGAATCGGTAAATGTGGAATATGCGATATCGTGTTCTTTACAAGCCTGATCTAACTTATTTATGCCTGGATCACCTCTTTCCAGTCGTTTTTGCAATTTAGTTCTGGTCCGCAATACTGATAACCTCCCGGTATGTGAAATTCGTATGGTAAAGCGTCTATTGCTCTGTTTACGATAGATCCTACTGGAATACGATTTAAAGCTTTACTTAACAGAGAAACCGCTGTGGACGTGATACCGCCTCCTTTCCGTATAGTGTCTCGATATGGACTGGTGTAATGAAACGCCATGATTGTCTTTTATATTCGAAAAGCGTAACCCATGTGTTACCTCAATGACAGGTTGCACATAAATGATGTAATATATGGTGTTATTTAATTAAATATCAAAAGTACCCCAATCTGATGATCTAAACTTTTGTGTGTTATGATTAAAAAAATATTTATAAAGAATTTCTTGTTTAATCCATGTATTTCTCATTTTTTCGTCAATAGGTTTATGTTGTCCTGCTACAATATAATTATGCATATCAAATAATAAATTACCTATTACTTTAACAAGAAAATTAACAGTTACAGCGTTATCGGCATAATCAGGGTCTGCAACATTTGTTAATCGTTTGTTATCACAATTCCACCATTTTTTTCCAGTTTGGCTCTAATTGTATTATCTGTTCATAAGTAACAGCATTACCAGGCTTTTCACCAATACCTAAATTTGTCAATAACTTTCTTTACCATCCCAAACATAATTGTTTTCTTCAAGTAAAGTAAACTTTTTATTTCCTTGTACAAATACATCTCCTTGACGTGTTACTACTTGGTTTTGTTTCACAAAGCCGGAGGTTTCTTGTTTTAAAGTTTCCTTCATTTGACCCACCGTTGCACCATCTGATGGTGCAAAACCATCTTTTACATTCGCTAAACAATTACCAAGACAGTCAATAACTCCTACATCACGTGTAATACAATGATCTTTGATGTATTTTAAATTTACAGCATCATTTTCATTTTTGGATAACCTATATCGTTAATAAACAAATTTATAAAAAGAAAAACCATCTTCTGTCTTTTCAGGTATTATAGAATGTAAATAGCGTCTATTTATGCTGTCTTTTTCATCTACAGGGTCTGCTACGTTGGATATACGCCGATTTTCAGCATTATACGTTTTTCCATATAATTTTAACGTATTCTTTAATTCCGATGATATGCCATCGGAATTAAGCCTCTTCCAATTAAGCCATTCCATAAACCTCTGTTTATTGCATCAGCGTTTTGATTTGGCTTACCAACGTTGGAAATTCTATGATTACCCGCGTTATATGTGTTTTTATCTAATTACAGTGTTGGTTACTATCTCTTTTTTTAATACTTTTAAATTTATTGCATCATTTTCATCTGTGGAATCATTAATGTTTTTTAACCGTTTATTACTAATATCATAATCTCCATCAGGTGTTTGTGGTAATCCAACACCTCTTTTTAAAGTATTAAAGTAATATAATCCATCCGATGAATACCGTCCGAACTTGTCAACACTCATGGTGCAACTGAATAACATTCTAGAGTGTAACCCATTTTTATAATATTAGTCCCGATTTCTAACCCATATCAGTTTTTATACAAATTCTTAGTCTTCATCAGTTACATTTGCATCATTCCCGGGACATTTAAAATATTTTAAATCTGCACTAATTAATGATCTGTCTGCTTCATTTCTAAATACATGATTTTTATGAATAAATTCCTCACCAGACAATTTTCTAAATCCGCTAAATGAATTTGGATCTGCAATTAATATATTTTTGATAATCATTTACATCCATTAATTTAAATCTTTTGGTATTATAAATAAACTCTTGATTTGCACTATCATATTGTAATGTTTGTCCTACAGTTGCAGCATCCTTTGGATCTGTTCCTTGTGCCAAATTACCTATTTTCTTATTTTCGCATTGAAAGTACTACCTCCTGGTTTGTCTAATATTAAAGATTGTTTTACTACAAACACAATCGTAATCATCGATACCTGGAAATATGTTAATTATTCTTCTATTTGTACCCAACCAACTTCTATGATAATTGTTTGGATTAGTATGTAAAACTTGTGATAAAATCGGAACATCATGAGCATCTGTAGCTAATTGCACATTTGATAATTTCATGTCTTTGCAATCCCAAACATTATTTTTTTGTTCAAGTAAAATAAACTTTTCATTTCCTTGTACAAACACATCACCCGACCGTGATACTACTTGATCCTGTTTTACAAATCCAGATGTTTCTTGCTTTAAAGTTTCCTTCATTTGACCCACTGTTGCACCATCTGATGGTGCCGAACCATCTTTAACATTCGCTAAACAATTACCTAGACAATCAATAACTCCTACATCACGTGTAATACAATGATCTTTTATATATTTTAAATTTACAGCATCATTTTCATTTTTCGGATAACCTATATCGTTAATAACAAATTTATAAAAAGAAAAACCATCTTTTGTCTTTTCAGGTATTAATGAATGTAAATAGCGTCTATTTACGCTGTCTTTTGCATCTTTAGGGTCATCTACGTTGGATATACGTTTATTTTCAGCAGTATACGTTTTTTCCATTGAATTTTAACGTATTTTTTAATTCTGATGATAAATAACCTTTGTTTATTGCATCAGCGTTTTGATTTGGCTTACCAACATTGACAATTCTATGATTACCCTGCGTCATATGTGTTTTTCTGTAGTCTTAATGTTGGTGATATCTTTTCTTTTAATACTTTTAAATTATTGCATCGTTTTCATCTGTGGGATCTTTTATGTTTTTTTAACCTTTTATTAGTTATATCATAATCCCCATCAGGTGTTTGTGGTAAACCAGCACCTCTTTTTAAATTATTTGCGTAATATAACCATCCGAGGAGTAACGTCCCGAACTTGTCGACACTCATGGTGCAACTGAATAGTAATCTAGGGAGTAACGCATTTTTTATGAGATTACCCCACGGTTTCGGAGTTCATCCACTAAAGCCACCCATTCGTTTTCCAATCCAGTATGACCCGCTTCTTTAGCTTCATGTATTAGTTTCATTCTATCCACCAATTTATTGATATTATTGTAATAAATCACATTTGTGTTATATAGTTTCTTCATTAAACCTGTACCTGTAACAGATTTGTTTCTTTTTCTTGGGTTCTGGGAGCACTTATATCCAAAGTGGATGACACAAACCTTCGTTTTACAGGTTTCTTGGCATTATCGGCATTGGTTGTCTTCTCGTTGTTGGTATTAACTTGGATACAAATTCTCTATATTTTAAAGACCTAGATCTAAAAACTGGTTGGTCAGCTAAATACTTCCTCCTGTATGCATTGGTGTGTTCCAAAATCTGTTTATATGCTTCCATGTCTTCTTCTTTTAACTAACAATTCTAAAGGCTTTTTTCAAATAATAATTCAAATAATCCTCTTGTGCCCTTATATCTTTGATTACCAACAATAATATTATCATCTTCATCAATGTTTACCGGGCTATTACCAACCATTAAACCTTCTTCTGTTAATCTTACTCCATAACTATGGTAGTTTTTATTAGGATTTATTCCAGCTAACATTTTTATCATGTATTTCCTTCCTAAAGGTCCTTTGTTATGAATGTTTTCACCCAACAAGCTTATGTTTGACGGACCTTCCCTTGCTTCTTCTTCTTTTTCTCTTCACTAGCAGTTAATACATCTTCATGTCCTCTTTTAGCTTTTACTTCATATAATTCTCTTATACCACTATAGTCTGGTGATTCTAGCTCTCTTTCAGGTTCTCCACCGGTAAAACCACTATATGTAGAGGATTCCAGGTCTTCATCACTAAAATCTTCTGATTTTACATTTTCTCTTTCAAACTTTGTAATAGGTGCAATTGCATCTCTTCCAAAACGGGTTTAGCAAATTTTTTGTTTAATTGTTTCAAGGGTTCAGTAATAGGTTTAAAAGTAGATTCAAGAAATTTCTCCCTTTCGCTAATACCTAATTTTAATGCTCTGTTTTTATCTCGAATAGAATCACTAAGTGATTTTATTTCCTTTATTAACTTTTCTTGGTTAACCATGTTTGTAGCAAGACGTGTTGTACAACAATGAATGTTTTACATCATGATCAGTGTATTAGTATAAATTTATCAAATCCTATCCTGTATCGACCATTGTTTAGCGGTTGTTCCTTCATAATTGTTAAAACCCCATACTTTTCAGCCCAAGCCCTTTCCACACAACTCTTTAAATCGTTCAAATGGCATATCCGCACTTACATGGTCATAATATATGTGTTTTAGGTTGGTTTCATCCTGTTTAAATACAATTAACATGTTTGCATTGTCTCTAATGAGCTGTTTCGGTATTTTGCTGTAAGTTTGACCAATATAAATGCTATCTATGTTGTTATGTCGACCCATGGCGAAGTAATTTCTTATTGTATTTTGATTTTCACAAGATACATCGTCAAATATGAATACTGAGAATGGTTTAGCCTCTTGCGGTTGCATGGACACTCTCGCTCGCGTTGAATTTAAAATATTTAACTTCAGGCACATTATTGAGTATTTGTTCCAATAACTGATATTTTGGTTGTTGTAGTGACTTTGAAAATACATATAAATTATTAAAACGTAATCCTTTAGGATTTGTAATCAAATTGAATACTACATTTGTTTTTCCACAATTGGAAGGACCGGTAACCAGACAACGCACCGTGTTTGGTAACAAAACACCGTGTTTTCCAGTATTGAATTGAGAACCATCCACTGTGAGTTCATCTATATTATAATAGTAAAATTGTCTTTTTGCGGTATTATCTCCATCCTTTGTAATGGTTCAACCCAAAATGATGCTCTATCATTATATTAGATCCTTTTTAGGTATCCAAGGAATCTTCCGTCTTATTAAATCCTAACCATCGTACTTTAACCTTATCCTTTTTTCGTTGCAACACCTTTTCAACTAAATATACATCACCTACTGTTGATTTTAACATTTCATGTCCATAAAACCCTCCTTCCAGCAATTGTCCTTTATTATCTTTTAAAATGTAAGTTTCTGGTATTGTAGGTTGCACCTTAAATACAGTAAATACCTCATTTGTCCAGTTTGGAAGATATCTTTTACTGAATACACCTTTGTATTTGCTTATTCGCACTTTATCACCAACATTAAACCTTTTAGGCTTTAGTTTTTTCAACTCTTGGTTTAGTATTCATTTTTATACGTTTTAATACAAGTTTTTCATTTTTATTAGTCACCTGGCTTGGTTTCATACCGATAGTTCTATGAAACTTGTTATTGTAATCGCTTATAAGTTTTGGTAACATATCAATCCATACGTGCGATCCTCTGTTAGAAAACATCTTATACATCGCACCTTTTAAAGTTCTGTTGAATCTTTCAATTATTGATGCTTTTACCTCTGAATTGGTTGAGTAATGTTAATGTTGTGTTTTTTCATTAAATTTGCAAATTCCTTATTAAAATATTCTTTTCCATCATCAGTTTGTAAATGTTTTATAGTATGTTTGTCTCTTTGTATAGCTGTTTCCATTGCTTTTGTAACACTTTTGCCACTTTTATCTTTTAGTGGTAAAGCATCTGCCATTTTTGAAAAACAATTAATAATAGTCAATATGTATTTAAATCCTCTATTTTGTTTACTATAAGGAATCATTTCGATTAAATCCGCTTGATATAAATCATTTATTCCTTTTATCACTGTATTTCTTCGTGGAAACTTTCTTCTTGCAGGTTTATGAAGCTCGTTGACAATTTCTTGCTTCGAGTTCTTCATATTGCAGGTTTGAATGTTTCATGTATCACATGTATAATCACAATGAATGTTGTCTTAAATATTCACATCATTTATATAGGTCAAGGTCATCCAAACTTGTGTAAAAAAAATGGGGAACACGGCGTTGGACTTGCCGTGTTCCCCATTTTTTTACGGAAGGAGAAAGGAATAAGGTCGAAGTTGTAGAAGGACGAAGAATAGGTTACTAGTTGATAGGGTTTAGAGAGTAGTGGCCGAAAGGAAGAGTATGAATCTTATCCGGCATAATATGCCTTTTATCATCTTGAGCTGATAGTGCTCTTTTAACTTCAGTGACACTGTAGACCTCATGTTTAAAGCTTCTGATAGTGTTGAACGTTGCAGACATTGTAGAATCTTCAAACAAGCAGGTCTTGTAATGGTCAAATGTCACACGTTTCTTCAAGTACGATGTTTTGACTCCTTTAGCTTTCTTCACTGTCGGTATGTCGTTTTCCATATACATCTTGAAGGAATATAATTTGGACATCAGCGCAACTATTTCCTCCAAAGGTATTCCATTTGCTTCATCTTTAAATTTTCCAATTACTTTTTTATTCTTTTCATTGTAATTCGGATGGTTCTTCGGATAGTCAGAGAAGTCAAAGTCGTCTTTGTATGGGAAACTCCTTAGATCTTCATACATGTCCAAAGTCTTTATCCAGTAGATAAACGCGTCGGTATCCATGTATGCAACTCCAATGTTGTCTCTTCCATAGTGTTTAACCATTTTGTTGTAATGGAAATCATACATCAGAGTTTTACTTATATCCAAAATCGACATTCCAATGTATAACGGACGATCCATCACTATTGTTGTTTTATTCATACTGACAGCAACTAGATTTTCGTTTATAATCATTGATGTTCCGAAATTTGGTTTTTGCACTAATTTTTCCAATTTCCTAGGATCACTTACTAATTTTACAATTTTGTGTTTTCTCTTGTTCTCCAAGGTCTTCCCAAAGATGGCGTTGTTCATTAATTTGTAGAAGTCCTTTTCAAATGCTGTTGTCGCTGCAGCTCTTCTTGTAGTGTTGGAATCGATATATGGTTTCAACCAACAAGACTGGGTGAATTCAATTGCTCTGTGAATTTTCACTATACGTAGGCCCAATTCAAGTGCTTGTTG
The DNA here is from genome assembly GCA_030545055.2 of Neoaliturus tenellus. Taxonomy (NCBI): domain Eukaryota; kingdom Metazoa; phylum Arthropoda; class Insecta; order Hemiptera; family Cicadellidae; genus Neoaliturus; species Neoaliturus tenellus. Next base: position 107,244 of record JAQYXR010000173.1, read on the forward strand.
AACTACCCAGTAGTGTGCCACATATCGACTCTTATTCTCCAAGGTCATCATCAGCTTGGGCCATCTTCCTGTCGGTGAAACTTCAGTCTTGGCTAGGAGAGGCAGGTCGTAATGATGGTCGTGAAGGTGTTCTGGATATTCAAAATCACAGTCCAAAATATAGCCTGTTTGGCCATCTTTTGGAATCCGTGATATGTCACCGATGGTGGTCGGGTCAATCCACTTGAAGTCTGCGTAGGGAAGTGGATTTGACATCGCCCAACCATAGAGGTTGTTCGCATCAAAATATCCAAGGTAGAGTGATGGTTGTTGCTCGTCGAAGTTGGGGATATACTTGTTGTTGGCCTTAACATGTCTTGTCACAGCTTGAGTCAAACCACCTCGTACACCTGATTCGATCATGAGGACCATATCGATGTCTGTGAGAAGCTCCAATCGGCAGTTAGTTGACTTGAGCATAGCTTGCCATGCTAATCCAGGGGATGTATACGAGTGTAAAGGATCCAATCCGTATGCTGAGAAACAGGTGTTCCGAAATTCTTCCATCACATCGCACAGCAGAGTTACATCCAATTTTATATAAAAATCAGAATATTCCCCTAAAGTTTGAATCTTTAGTTGGTTCCAAACATTACACGCATGATTGTAGTCTTCAACGGAGATTTCACTTTCATTTAATTTGCTATTGAAGGCTTCAATCGGTGGTAGACTGGTTTCTTCAAACTTTTCTGTTGAAGTTATATAATCATAGGGGAAAACTCCTTTTCGTAATACTAAGTCCAATTTATCTTCAGGTACAATTTTGCTGGTTTCTTTTAGATCTTCTCTTCTTAGGTTCTCAGACAATTTGCTCAAACTAGATGACATAAATCTATAAGAGTCTACGAAGCGAAGTTTAATTTTACCAACTGTTTTTGAAAAACTGATGTACTTCTCCAATGTTTCAGCTAATACTTCGATTTTTCCATCATCTCGTCCTAACTCTGGGATAATGAAGTGGGAGTCATAGCCGCTAAGATTGTGTAACACGACAGGAATAAATTGAGGCAGTTTGTAATTTATATTGCATGAATTACAAGCAGGTCCTCTGTATAACCCTGTGAGGTGATCATGATCTCTTACTTTTTGATTTTCTTCACTGAAGCTCTTCTTGCATAGATAACATCTTGTTGCCGAAATGTATTCTTCTTGTTGATTTTGGTTCAAAGGTTTCATGGGTAAAACATTACCGTATAAGCGTTCCGCCTTTTCAGCAATGTCATACAACTGGTCTACAAAATACTTAGCAGCTCCTTCCCCACGGTAGAGTATCGGAGTGGATGTTAAGCCGTAGTCTTGCAATTGTTCTTCAGGTAAAGTAGATTTCACCAATAAGCAAAAACTGTTAGGTTGATGCAATTGATATTTGGTTCTTCTAGTTACTTCACCATCCGAAAGTTCCTGCGGCACTAACGTGGATTCAAAGTCAGCGTAGATAACTAGTGGAATCCGGTATTGGTGAACTGTTTTATTGAACTGGACAAATGCTCTAGATGGTGGTGGCAGACTAATCTCCACTTCATAGTTGTCATTACAAAGCCGCTGGTGTTCCGACAACCACTCCGATCCTCCACGTCTCAAGTCTTTATTTGTGAAACAAAAGCATCTCTTACACACTGTTACTCTAATTTTCTTTTTAGTCACTTGTCGTCCAACCAAAGTTTCAAAGTTCTTGATGTAAACATAATGTGATATTTCACCTTTGGTCAATAGCAGCAAATCTGTATGATTTTGACGTTCAGTCTTTGTAACTCGTAACGGGTATACGTTATTTGATTCGTCTAAACCAAACACATTAACTGAAACTCCTGGGTTTTTTCTTTCAAATTTAGCAACATCATTAAGACTAACAGGATACGACATACCTTGGAAGTTATAGCGGTGTTGAACAGCTTCGTATGCTATGCTAGGTCTACAGGCCATAGGTTCCACATATTTTGCTAACATTGCATACCGGAAACATTCATTATCCTCATTTTTCACATTGATACATGATCTTGTATCTCGAAACACCTTTGGTAGAGGGATAAAGCTGCTTCCTCTCATACCATATCCATGCTTGTGAACCCTCACATCCATACCTTCAATTGATGATAGCGTCCAGCCGGATCCTCTTCCTTCATGTTCTTGAAGTTTCACTAGCAGTTCAACCAAACATTCTTCTAAAATTTCGTTGATATCAGATGTGGTTTTAAGGGTTCGGTTTTTAGCAATGAATGCTCTCGGTGAATTTTCACCATTGGTATTAGTAAACATAGCCTCCAACACCAATCCAAATTTAATAAAGTTCAATCTTGCCAATTCTTCCGTCAATGTTTTTACAACTAGCTTTTTAGCTTGACTTATAAAATTTTCCAATTCTAATTGCACGTTATTAATTTTGAAATGAATTACAACTGGTCCTGGCAAGGCTGTAGTGCGCAGTTGTCTTATATCTTCCATATCCTCTTCTTGGGTACGCAGTTGTCTTACATCTTCCACTTCTTCTTCCGTATCTTCTTCTTCCATTTTCTCTGCTTGAATAAATCCTCCAGCTGTAGATGGTCCAGCTCCGGCAAATTGAATAACACTTGGTCTTCTTCTTTGCATTAACTGTAAATAGCTAGCCCAGTCCTGCTTCTGAGGTTTTTCCAAAAACCGATCAATCGCATCCAAGTCTTCTTCACTTACTACAATCTCTTCTTTTCTGTCCTCTTCATGATGCAATTCTCGGTGTAACTGTAGATAGCTATCCAATTCGTCCATCTGATTATGGTGGTTTTCCAAAAACCGATCAATCGCATCCAAGTCTTCTTCACTTGCTACAATCTCTTCTTTTCTGTCCTCTTCATGATGCAATTCTCGATGTAAAACAAAGATATCTTCGTCTTGGAAAAACTCACCACAAATATCGCAAAGGGCCATTTTTTACAGTTTGGCTTTGAGTGTGCACTCGGTGAATGTCCACGCAATAATGAGCAGCGCGCTCAACCGGGTCCCTTTATACCCGAGGTTGAAGGGTGGGGTAAGGTGACGTCATATACATCCGGTTTATCAATCATGTAGTAGATTTGGCTTTTAAACACCCATTTTCAATATATTCTTCAACAGGCTTGATAAACCAATGATGTTTGATCTAAATCCACTACTTTGTACAAGTTTTTTCAAAGATGTCTGTTTCAGCAAGTTTATGTGAAACAAGGTCATTTGAAATTATTATTTTTCAGCGGGGGATAGAGCACTGCAATGGAGCCATGTTATAGAAGTGGTGTATCCATCCAATTGGTTTGCCTTTTTATATTTCCACAAACTATGCATTTATGTGGGTCAAGGTTGCGTAAAGATACCCTTTGAGCGGGGGATAAACCACTAAGCAGCATGCTAGTCCATTGCCGCACTTCTCGTCCGAAGCAAAAACTTTTTGGTCAAGGTCAAAAATTTTTCAAAAAAAATTTAAAGGGGAGGGGGAGGGGGTGGGGGAGGGGGTGGGGGAGGGGGTGGGGGGGGACTTTAAAAAAATTAAGCCCCATGGCATTTTTATGTTACCATCGGCTGTAGTCTCCGAAAAGACACAACTATGGACAACTCCAAACTTGTGTTAGTAATGCCTACCCATTAATGTTTATAAAGTACTTTAATATATTTACTGTGTTAAAAAACATGACTGTTAAAGATTTGAAAATTTTTATATATAGGTCAAGGTCACGAAAAAACTTTAAAAAAATTAAGCCCCACACCCCCCTATGGGGGTGTGGGGCACTTGGGTTGGCATCGCTGTAGCCTCCGAAGAGACCCAACTATGACAACTGGGCAACATCCAATGTCGTATAACCTTCACCACGCAAGACTTAAGCATTTACTGCATTGCTAACAAATAACTTTTCCAATAGCTAACAAAAACTCATTTACATAATTTTGAAAGAGGTTGAGGACAGCCCTAGTGGCTTATGTCCCCGGTCCGAGTGCAGAGGCCATCGGCTCATTACCCCCGTATAAGCGTACAAACGGACCAACTCCAATTTCTCAGCCGCATTGAAGCATGCATGAGTGGAGCCTAACAATTATAAAAAGTGGTTTTACACGGGGCCTACTCCCGTTCCCTATCTTTAATATTTAAGTTCAGCAATGCAGTAAATTTATATAAGTTCTTACTAGGTCAAGGCCATACGAACATTAAAAAATTTCGGCCCCCGTACATCCATGGCGAACCACGAATGTTCGGGAGCCTTGGGGACAAAAAAACACAAATAGCTAACAAAGTTTCATTTACATAATTTTGAGTTTCCAGAAGGGAAACTAACTGAGGACACCCTAGTGGCTTACGTCCTCGGTCCGAGTGCAGAGGCCATCGGCTCATTACCCCCATATAGGCGTACAAACGGACCAACTCCTATTTCTCAGCCGCATTGAAGCATGCATGAGAGGAGCCTAACAATTATACAAAAGTAACTTTACACGGGGGCCTACTCCCGTTCCCTGTCTTTACAATTTACTTTGAGCATTGCAAAAGCTCAAGGGGGAAATGCTAAAACAAGCGTATACACTTTAGAAAAATATAACACACTTACAACACACAATTGAGCTCAACGTAGTCAATGCTGGAACAAGCACATACACATTAAACACATATGACAAACAAGACACAAAGGATAAAAGACACACAGGAGACATAGGGTACAAGTGAAACACTCTTATATAAAACAATTCGCAATACCCAAACGCGAGCGCAATATCTTACAACTAATACAAGTCTTAAAGTTAGAGTAGACTTCGCTAAACACTGAAGGCGCCATTAATAGTAAAAATTGCGGAGCAAATTTCTACTTTTTCAAAATTTAAGATAAGATAAGATAAGAAAGATAAGATTTTAAGATAAGATAAGATAAGAAAGATAAGATAAGATAAGATAAGATAAGATAAGAAAATTTTCAGAATTTAATTTACTTTTTCAGAATTTTTTCTATTTTCTTTTGTTTTTAAATTTTTTTCTTTTTTTCCCTTTGTTTTTCTATTGTTTTTGGCGGGAAATGTTGGTCACGTGACCGATGACGTCATCAGTCACGTGGTGTAGGCCACGCCCCTTTTCCAAGATGGCGGCTGTTTTGGCGGGAAATTCCAAACTTTTGACCACGTGTTCTAACCTCACTTTGACCCAGGATGTCTTTCAAATTCCAAAAAAGCAAAATTTACAGGTTCAGTCTTTTTTTGTTTTGGCTTTTCTGTTCTCTATGCCTTTTTTGTCCTGGCTTTTCTGTTCTCTATGTCTTTTTGTGTTGGTTTTTCTCGTTTTTGTTTAGTTTAATTCGTTCGCATAAAGTATGCTAGTCTTGTATTTTGAAGGCTACTAAACTATTGGGGTCAAAACAGCTCAGGAAGATTTCCTCCCAGGACCAGAGCTCTTTCGAGGTGGTACTTCCCAGCTCCATGGCGTTGATAAAACTAGAACCCCCAGCTTTATTGGTTTAGTTTGGTATTAGGTGTGGTACCGTACAGATGTACTGGTCTTGAGTAATATAACCTTACTTTTTACTGTACTTTTACTGTAGAAATACAATAGTAATACCAGAGTGAGCCTTTAGTGATTTTCTATAAAACTAGAACCCCCAGCTTTATTGGTTTAGTTTGGTATTAGGTGTGGTACCGTACAGATGTACTGGTCTTGAGTAATATAACCTTACTTTTTACTGTACTTTTACTGTAGAAATAGGTCTTGAGTAATATAACCTTACTTTTTACTGTACTTTTACTGTAGAAATACAATAGTAATACCAGAGTGAGCCTTTAGTGATTTTCTATAAAACTATAACCCCCAGCTTTATTGGTTTAGTTTGATATTAGGTGTGGTACCGTACAGATGTACTGGTCTTGAGTAATATAACCTTACTTTTTACTGTACTTTTACTGTAGAAATACAATAGTAATACCAGAGTGAGCCTTTAGTGATTTTCTATAAAACTAGAACCCCCAGCTTTATTGGTTTAGTTTGGTATTAGGTGTGGTACCGTACAGATGTACTGGTCTTGAGTAATATAACCTTACTTTTTACTGTACTTTTACTGTAGAAATACAATAGTAATACCAGAGTGAGCCTTTAGTGATTTTCTATAAAACTAGAACCACTGTTCAGATGTGTTGGTCCTGCGTAACATAACCTCACTTTTAATTGTACTTTTACTGTACATATATATATATTAGTAAAATCAGACTGAGTCCCTGGTGAGCCACTATAAAACCAGAGCTATCAGCTCTATTGCTTCATTGTCTTTCCAGACGTGGTACTGTACAGACGTGTTGCACTAGCATAACATAACCGCTTTAGTTTGGTATTAGACGTGGTACTGTAAGACGTGCCAGTCTTAAGTAACATAACCTCACTTTTTTTACTGTACTTTTACTATAAAAGTATATTAGTAATACCAGAGTTATCCCTTAGTGATTTTCTATAAAGTTATAGTTATCAGTTTTATTGCTTTAGTTTCAGACGTGGTACTGTAAAAACGTGTCGGTCTAGCATAACATAACCTAACTTTTCATTGTACTTTTACTGTACAAATATATTAGTAAAACTTGAGTGAGTGTCTAGTGTCCTCCCTAGTGAGCCCTTATAAAGCCAGAGTCATTAACTCTATTACTTCAGTTTGGTTTAAGGTGCGGTACTGATTGTACATATCCTTGTGTAACATAAACTTACTTTTTTAATATAGATTGCATTTTCTCTTTATAATAAGCTTAGTATTTTTACAGAAATGGGGTCATCTTCTAAAATGGACTCTCCAAATATCACCGAGCCGATCCATTTTATTAGCGAAGACCGGACCTACGTTAAAAAATGTAGGCTGTATGGCCTTAAAACTATTTTTAAGTTTACAAACCCCCCAGCCGGAACGTCAGAATTTGAATGGCTTAGGCAAGGTTTCGCTAAAATTGTTGAGAAGGCAAAATCCGAGTGTAATCCCTCTGATTATCTTGGGTTTACATTAGATAGCATAAATTTAAAAACAAAAGAGTCGGGGTATGTAGTTCCACGTCCAGCCTCTGAAGTTAACAGTGACGTATTGTGGAGTATTTTTGGAGGAATAGTCCAGTCAAACTCTGAAACTATTAAATCAACTGATACATTTAGAGTTGATGTGGTGAGAGTCAACGTGCCTGTAGGTTGTGGTAGAAAACGCCCTGGATTTTATAATACCTTCAAAGAAGAGTGTAAGTCAAGGCGGGGAATCGTTGTCATAAAAAATAAAGATAATTTATGTCTCCCCAGGGCTTTGGTAGTGGCAAAAGCGTATGCAAAAAATGACCCCCAAATGGATCTTATTCGAATGGATAAAGGCCTTAGGCAAACCTGTAAAGCTAAAAAATTAATTGCAAAGGCGAGGGTAGAGATCTCAGAGGAAGGCGCAGGCATTCCTGAGCTTGAGAAGCTTCAAGCCCATCTTAAAAAGTACAGAATAACGGTTTATAATTACAACTCAAAAGGCCGTGATGTATACTTTTCTGGTGGCAGTGAAGATGCTAAACTTAAAATTAACTTGCTTTTTCATAATGGTCATTATAACGTAATTACTAGTCTCACAGCTGCTTTTGTTTGTAATTATTACTGTGAAGCGTGCCATTCCCCTTACAACAAAAAGTGTGACCATCGTTGCTCAAACAAATGCTCTGCCTGTCATTCTATATCTCCTCCATGTAAGCTTGAACATGGTGGCCTTAGCTGCCGATTTTGTGGTCGCCACTTTAAAAACGAGCAGTGTTTGATAGCTCATCGCGGACAAGTTTGTAAATCTATTAAATTTTGCCATGATTGCCACAAAATGGTCTTTCCAACTAAACGTAAGTCAATCCACGTATGTGGCGAAGTGTTTTGTAGCACTTGCAAAGAATATAAACAGGCTAACCACCAGTGTTTCATGCGTGTAGATAAGCAAAGCCCTAAAGACCATGATTTTTTGTTTATATTCTTTGACTTAGAGACTTGCCAAGATGAGTCATTGCCTTTTGATAGTGAAGCTAAAGTTCATAGAGTCAACTTGTGCATCTCCCAGCAATACTGCTTTAAATGCATCAACGGAAGTGAGTGTGAAACTTGTTCGGAAAGGCAGAATATATTCAAAGAAGACCCTGTCAAACAGTTTATGGATTATGTTATGCAGGTGAGGAAAAATTTCAAGACTGTATGTGTGATTGCCCATAATGGACAGGGGTTTGATTTTCAATTTATCTTAAAGTATTTGATGGAAAAAACAAAATTTGTCCCAAACGTCACTTCTCGAGGGACCAAAGCAATCTTAATTGAAGTAGATAATGTAAGGTTTATAGATTCACTTAGCTACTTCCCCATGTCCCTCTCTGCACTCCCTAAAGCGTTTGACCTGCCTCCAGAGAAAAAGAAAGGATACTTCCCTCACCTCTTCAACACATTGGCGAATCAAAATTACGTAGGCCCTATGCCAGCTAAGGAGTATTACTGTCCAGACTCCATGTTCGAAGAGTCCCACTCAGCTTTTGAAAAGTGGTATGACGAACGAGTTGCAGAAGATTATAAATTTGACTTTCAAAAAGAGATCTTAGAATATTGCATTTCAGATGTCGAGATTTTGGCACAAGCCTGTATTAAGTTTAGATCACTGCTTCTTGAGCAATGCAATGTAGACCCGTTCCTTGAAGCGATAACTATAGCCAGCGCTTGCAACCTGGCCTTTCGCCGTAACTTTCTGAAGCCTGATACAATTGGCTTGATTCCAAAAGGTGGATATCGTTTTTCCGACACTCAATCAGCTGTTGCATTGCAGTGGTTGACGTGGGAGGAAGAGAAACGTGGAATTAAGATTCAGCATGCAGGCCGAGGCAAAGAAGCCAAAATTAATGGGCTAAAAGTAGACGGGTTTGATGGAGAGAACATCTATGAATTCCACGGATGCTATTGGCATGGCTGTCCCAAATGCTACCCATACAGAAGGGAAGAACCTTTGAAGGAGGATCCGTCTGACACTCTTCACATTAGATATGAGAGAACAAAATCTAAAATTGATAAACTTTCTGACTATAATATCATAGAAATATGGGAATGTGAGTTTAGCAGGCTGAAGAAGGAAAAGAAACTAGATCATCTTAATAAGCTACCAATTTTAAACAATCTTCCACTCAACCCAAGAGATTCATTCTTTGGAGGCAGGACAGGCAATGCTAAAGCCTATCACAAATGTGAGGAGGGTGAAACGATTCAGTACGTAGACGTTTGCTCTTTGTACCCTTATGTAAATAAATACTGCAAATATCCCATTGGTCATCCAAAAATTTATATAGGTAATGAGGAGTGCAGATCACGTGGCCTTGACGTCGACGGATTGTTGAAATGCAAAATACTACCACCTTGGGATCTCTACCATCCTGTACTCCCCGCTAAAATGAACAATAAATTAATGTTCGTGTTATGTCGCACCTGCGGGGAAACCTTAAATCAGGGTGATTGCCTACATGAGAGCGAGGAACGGGCCTTAGTGGGGACGTGGACAATGGATGAGATACGAAAGGCTGTAGAGAAAGGCTATACCATCCTAGACATGTATGAGCTATGGGAGTATCGTGTGGCGACCTATGAAAACGGGGGAATGTTCACGGATTTTATAAATAAGTTTTTAAAAATGAAACAAGAGGCATCAGGATTCCCCTCTTGGTGTAAGACTGAACAAGACCAAGACCAGTATATCATGGAGTATTTTAAACATGAAGGAGTTCAACTTGAGAAAGTCAAAATTGCGAAGAATGCTGGGCTTCGATCAGTTGCTAAATTAATGTTGAACTCATTTTGGGGTAAATTCGGGCAAAGGGAAAATATGACTAAAACTTCAATTGTACGGGATTCTAAGGAATTCTTCAGATTGTTAACCCAGCCTGGAGGACAAGTAAATTTAATACAAATCATAAACGAAGAAGTTCTCCTTGTAAATTGGCAAATGGCTGACGAGTCTAGTGAACCTTTGAGGACCGTGAATGAAGTAATCGCAGCTTACACCACTGCCCACGCAAGGTTAAAGTTGTATGAACATCTAGATGCACTTGGTGCTCAAGTGTTATACTACGACACGGACAGCTGTGTTTATTACTTCCGGGACGGCCTGTATAGAGTAAACACTGGTGATTACCTTGGGGAAATGACAGACGAACTTGCCAAGGACTACGGCCCAGGTTCCTACATCATAGAGTTTGTGTCTGGAGGCCCTAAAACCTACGCCTACCTTGTGTATTCTACAAACCAAAATAAACTAGTCTCTGTCTGTAAGATCAAGGGACTAACCTTAAATTTTAAGACGTCAAAAGATGTGAACTTTGATACATTAAAAGAAATGGTCCTAAACGAAGCCACTCAAGTACTGGAAATCAAAGAGAGCCGAATCAGAAGGACAAAAACCCGAGACATTGTTACAGTAAATGAAGTCAAACAGTTTAAAATTACTGGAGCAAAGAGAAAATTGAACGATGATTATGATACTGTCCCATATGGTTACAAAATCCAGAGAACCATGTGAACTAGCACACACCAGTGCTCCATGGATGTCTATGGTCCTCACTAGCTCATTTGATCATTCTCTTTCCAACTCTCGTACGGGTCGGACATGTTTTGAGCTGCATTCCTCTTATTGATTAAACAGACAAACACGGCGGTATTTCTGAAATTTTTGTCAAAGAGAAATTTAAATGAAAATGCAAAATTTTGTATTACTTCCTTTGAGTATAAGTTTTTTCTTACAGGTTCGATAGAGACATGCGAATGGCCTCTAGTATTTTCAGAGCATATAGTTGATCAAATTACGGAAAATGCTCCTTCAAACGCTCATATTGGCATAACAATAAAACTAGGAAAATATTCAGGTCATATACCATTCATGTCTCTGGTTAAATTGACTCCAACAGTTTTCGATGAATATTTTGAAAAAATATTTTGTGGAGTCGAAGAGCTATCGGGTACTTTAAATGTAGATATGACACTTGTTGTAATTCCAAGTTGTTACATCAAATAGATGTTTAATTGTATTATAGACTTTGCAGAGTAATTAACCAGCACTATTGTATATACTTGTCTTTTCTAATGTAATTATCGACATGAAATACTGTAAATTCGCGTTAACACTTTGTATTAAATATTGTGTTTATAAATCAAACTTTTCCAAATGGCTTACACAATATGACCTACACATGGAGTACAGCTCAAACCCTATCCCAACATTTAGAATCATATAGACTAACGTGGCTTAGCGCTTCCTTCCTTGCCGGGGTTCTATATAATTTTATAGCTTTAAACTGGGGTGGTGGATAGCGAGTACTGACCATACATTTATGTATGAATGTGAGGGCCTAGTAAATTGAGGCGCCCCGACCCGAGAAGGGTTCGGGCTACTCCTTGGAACGGTCCTGAGGTCCCTGGCGCGGCTGACGAAAAGGCCCGTAAACCTCTGTATAAATGTGGAGGCCTAGTAAATTGAGGCGCCCCGACCCGAGGAGGGTTCGGGCTACTCCTTGGAACGGTCCTGAGGTCCCTGGCGCGGCTGACGAAAAGGCCCGTAAACCTCTGTATGAATGTGGAGGCCTAGTAAATTGAGGCGCCCCGACCCGAGGAGGGTTCGAGCTACTCCTTGGAACGGTCCTGAGGTCCCTGGCGCGGCTGATGAAAAGGCTCGTAAACCTCTGAATGAGCCGGTAGACATCACCACAATCCACACCAAAAACATTTAAAAAAATATAAAACCCCTCCGTTAATCTTAGTAAATAAAATGTCAATAGTTAAAATGAACAGACTCTATCTTAGTAAATGACCTGATGACCTTTGAACGGATTAGCGGAGGAGAAAAAATAATGGGAGGTAGCAATATTTGTTATGGAGTGGCTACCACCGTAGACTGCGATGGATGGGGCAGTCTACCCCAGAGGTTAGGCCTCCAGGGGATGCTCTGGGTTAACAAAAAGAACGCGCCGAGGCTCCTACCCCTAGGGTGGTGTGGAAACGCTGAGCCAAAATTTTGCACAATTACGTCATCCCATGTAGTGGCCCACGATCACCTTCAAGTGGTCACGTAGGTCATTGCGCCATCGGTACAGAAATGGAACATGCGGTTGGTGACGTTCATACGGTCACGTAGGCCAAAGTGGTCCAGAAATGGAACACGTGGCCGGTAACGTTCATGCGGTCACGTAGGCCATTGCGATCCAGAAATGGAACACGCAGCCGGTCACGTAGGCCATTGCGCCAACCACTCTAGCGGAGAAATATCAAACTGCATGAAATTGGCGCGAAAATACATGGGCGCCGCCATCTTGCGGACACGTGATACACTCTGGCGACAAAACAACAGGTAAGGCCATATACTAGACACTAGTATCTAACTACACACCATGTTTAAGAATTTTTGCTCTAATGGTAAGCATGTTATGGGAGAAAACCCATAGGGGTTGATTTAAGAAAAAATAAGGGATGATGGTTAATCTTGGTTGAAAAATTACGTAGAGTACACATACCTACAACCCGAATCTGGTTCACCTCAGCTTTAAAACACCTGAGCAATAGGTGTAAAACAGTTCGGGGTTGAAATCAGCCCCGATCGAAAAACTGGGTATTTTTATGCGATTCAATGTTAATAAAGTTAGAATTAAGGGTCTCAAACGATTATGATGATATTTTGCACATTTCAAGTTAGGGGTTGTTCCAGGGGTAGTTCACCCCCAGAGGGTAGTTTATATAAATTATATGTTGTATGTACACCCCTATACCAAGTTACAACCCTGTGGAAGTATAAATGGGGGAGATACAAAAACCGAAAGTGTCCAATAGAAACATGAACGGACTGTAGGCGCAAGTCGATTGCGGAACGTACAGTATACCAGGAAAGTTCAACTAGATAAACCAACAAACGCTTTGCACACTTATCTATAGTTATCTTTATCTGAGGTCATAAAGGGCAGACAGTTTTCTTGTTGATTAGCGATTGCCGCTATCAAAGGTTATAGAGGTTAACGAATACTGATAGCGCTATTTCATTCTTTTCATTAATTTCTTAAATAACGCGCTATCGCAAACACCGCGTTATCAGACACATTTCCGCCACCATCAAACAAGTACCTCGGTGGCTAAGAGGTAAAGCTCACACCTCACGCGCCAGCGGGCCGGGTTCGAATCCTGACCTCGCCATGTATAAATTTTATTCATAAAAATTTAATTAATGGTGGACTATAAGGCTTGTTAGGTTAGAAATGACCTCTAAGGTGAGGTTATAAGTCTAAGGTACCAGAAAATTATTTAGCGACACTAGCACCCTCATTTATTTCCCCAAAAGAGCCCATGTAATTTATTCCCCATAAGAGCCCATGTTAGGTTCTGAAGAGCGCGGCTTAACTGACGAGCAATAATACAGTTTTGATTTCTATGAGCAGGATTTAGTGTAAGTAGTGCAGTCCGCTGTTGAGAGGATTGAGGAGTCTTCTTTTTTCACTGTCTTGAGGAAAATGTCTCTGAATATTGTAGTTTCTAGACATTTTGTTAACAGCAAGAGAGAGATTAGCTACTTCCAGCTGAATGCATTCCTTTTCAATAAATTTGAGTAATTAGTGAATCGTTGGCACCTTTTGGGAGGCCTCTCTATCGTGTTCAACTTAGATCGAAATTCATAATCAAATTTCCGAAGAAGGTAAGTTGTCATGAATACACACTCTTTATCAATGTCATGCTCTAAAACACTCAAAGCACTGACATTTTCCTGGAAAGTTGGGAGAAAGTCGACAGAACTGTTATTAATAGAATTCAAAGACAAGTAATCAAGAGTTATTGTAACGTTTGAACAACTGTTGATAAGCAATGAGATAATTGGCGGTGGTAATAGGCAAGGATTTTATCAGATTTAAGGGCTCTCCATTAAGCCAAGAAAGAAGGTAGGTAAACTTTTCTTCAACATCTGAGTTTAGTATTTTTATGAACAGTACTTTCAAAAAGGCTGTGAAAAGCAATCCATTTCTCGGGTTGGCCAGAGAATGCACCTAAATTTAAGTTTGGGAGTTTAACACCAGGACCTTGAAGTTGGGTTGCAACAGACTGAGTGCTGGATAGAGAATGAAGACTAGGGTCTGTGGCAGGAGCAAGGATCACACATTGGCTATGGATTTTGATGTAGAGATCAGAAATTTCATCTTGTAGTTGACTTACCTCTTCGTCATTTATGTCCGTATCAAGTGTATCTGAGCCAAATAGTTTGTCCAGTAGAGATTTAAAATCATTATTCTTCTCAATTGCATTCTCGTCAATTGTTTTGATTTTGGAATCAGAAAGTTCATCAGTAGCATCTGACAATGCACTTATTTGTGAATTAAGGGAAGTGAGGTGGGTTTTAATGAGATTCGCCTGCTTAACAAAAGTTGTGAAACTAATAGCCGCATTTAATCCAAACTGGGATTATCAGTATCAGAAATAATATGTAGATAATGTGCAGTTTTCAGTTGCAAAACCGTGCAATGAATTGATAAAGAGGTATTTTAAACAAGAAAAGAGAGTTAATGCTGACCACAAAACAAAACATTTTCTACTGTAAAATATTCAAATTAAAAATCAAACAATAATAAATAAAGTTCCTGAAGGCTTCAAATATCATTTGTCAATTGAAAATCAGAAAATTTTGGTTCAGAAGAATGCAATCTATCTATCTATATATTAATAGGCAGGCATGTTTCGTTTCCTCCTTTTTTTCTCAGCTCGGGTGCATCGTAGGAGAAATCCGCGCATACCGATAGAAAGATATAGTCCTGTAGATAAGCAGAATCCCATTCTATTCACATCGGACTCCAGGAATACGCCCCACAGGCTTTTGAAGTTCAAATGTTAGTCTCATGGAGGAAGATGATTGAATAAACTGTTGTAAGAACAAGTGCTAGGAAAAAAAAACAGGAAGTACAGATGTTTTAGTTAATGTTTTTAAACTTATTGGGTCCAACTAGGTGGTGTTGGTCCAATTCATATGAAATTTTGGTCGAATTTCGATCAGGAGGTGATCTCTAGTATATATATATATATATATATATATATATATATATATATATAATTCCGTAAGCGAATCGGTCCCCACGAAACATCTCGAGTTAGAAGAAAGATAGGGTAACGTCTGATGGCTCATTTTAAAGCTTTTGGGCCAAGGACGCAAGGAAAAATACCAGAATTATCAAAAGTTACCTGGGCTTTGCCCCATTGGACCTTGAAGTTCCAATGTTAATCTAATGGGAAGAAGATTTTTAGATCTGCATGTGTAATTAAGCAGATGTAAATATTTTTTATCATAAACTCAGCTGTTTATTGAGCAGATATTTTGAGTTAAGATAACATAAAATTATAACTTTTAAAAATTGGCAATACACTATAAAAAAGGAGAACAATGATAGACATGGGCAAATTACTGATTCACAACGGATGTCTTCTTCGTAAACCCCATCTATGTCTTTAAGGAGACAGGAGTAGAATGATTTTGTAAATGCTGATATACCACGATTAAAAGTGGATTAGACGTTTCATTAATATAATTGTTATATATATTTTTCTTTAACCAGTGAATTTCGTTTAGTTTTTACATTAATGCTTTATATATTGGCTATTTAGAGTAGTTAGAGTTGAATCGTTTTATTTAGTGTTCGTTTATTTCCGACTGAATCATATTATGTAAACTACTAACATTGGATAACCTCCGAATGAGGAACATTTTGTTATGGTTTGATCCCTTCTCTGCTTATTTCTTTAAGTAGTTCGTATGGAAAACAATAAACGCCCGTTAATCCATGTTATGTCTTGAATTGATTGAATTAATTAAATAAATCATTAAGGTTATAAACTGGTAAGCTCTTTATTCTGAACAAAAAGTAAACATAGAGAAAAAACAACAACACAACAAAATAATTGAATAAAACATATGTTAATAGTCAAATGATAATTTTGGGATATAATATTCTCCCCCCTCTTATTAAATTCTTCAGTTGGATAGTATCTTCACTCGAACTAAAAAACCACATAGTCTCTTAAGGATTCTGGAGGATGTCGGTGACGAACTGACCGACGAAGGACCATTTAGGAGGCGGCTGTATTGGAGGCCCTCGTGGTTCAAGGACAGGCGGGGGAATTGCTTGAGATGGTTGATCACTTATAGGTAGAAGTGCAGGTGGTACCTGTAGAGGCTGTCTAGCCCCTGGTACGATAGTGGCAGATCCTTGTTTCTGGGAATCCTGGATGGCACTTGGTGTTTGAGGTGGGTCACCAAGGACAACCTCGGTCTTCTTCAGCTGGTTGGCATGGCGTTTTAAATTATAGCCATTTTCTAGGCGAACCTGGTAGTGTACTCTACCAAAGACTTGAACGATCTTTCCCAACTTCCATGATTCTCTATTATTCGAATACCAGCGTGCCAATACTGTTTCACCAACGTTGAATTTACGAGATAGAGGTATTTTAAATGACACTGTTTTCTTCAGTTCTGGTGAAGGCGGCTTAAATGCATCTAGTTGGCAGCGAATGTTCCTATTCAGATACATCTCGGCAGGTGTTTTGCCGTTTTGGAGTGGCGTTGCTCTGTATCTGAACATTATGTCACGAACCTTATGGTGAAGAGAACCGGAATTTGTCATTCGGCTTAGTTTCGATTTAAGAGTTTGGATGTAACGCTCAGCTAAGCCGTTGGTTGCCGGATGGCCTGGTGCTGAAAACTTTTGAACAATACCATTATTCTGACAAAATGTTTTGAAAGTCTCACTTTGAAAGATTGACGCATTATCTGAAACTATAATTTCAGGAAATCCATGAATACAGAAAATATCTAAAAGTAACTCAATGGTGGTCGCTGTTGTTGGAGCATCTCTGACGATTCGAACCTCTGCCCATTTTGATTTTGCGTCAACTAAAACTAGGAAATGATGATTAAGGTATGGTCCGGCGTAATCAATGTGTACACGTTCAAAGTTATTTCGAGGCTCATCCCATTGATGAAGTGGAACTTTTGTTGGACTTTTCTGAACCAAAGCACACTCTCGGCAAGCTCTAACCATGTGTTCAATGTCCTTGTCAATGTTCGTCCAGTAACAATGTCGTCGCGCCAACTGTTTCATCTTCACAATACCCACATGAGTGCGATGAAGCTCCTGCAGCACTCTTTGTTGCAAGGATTCCGGTATGCACACTCGGTTGTTTTTTAAAACAATCCCTTTAGAAGTGCTAAACTGAGGGTCTCGGATTTTTCCTGTAATCAAATCTTGCAATAAGGCTGATAGATGGCAATCTTTTTTGTTTCTTCTGCAATTGTAGAACTAGTGATTGAATCTGTAGAAATATTGCTTATTGTCTGGTCTTCCAATGTCTGAACTTCAAGGCTCAGAGTTGACTCTACTGAGGCATCAGATTTAAATTCATCACAAGTAGCTCGAGAGATGCAGTCAACGTGGGCATGATGTTCAGCCTTTCTATGATCCACTTTATAATCAAATTCCTGGAGGAACGTAGCATATCTAAGGAGTCGAGCTGAAGTGAAAGACGGAAGGTTGGAGTCAGGGTGAAAAATTCTCGTTAGAGGTTGATTGTCTGTAATCAAAGTGAAGGGTCGGCCATATAGGTACATGTGTAGCCTCGAAACACAAAAAACGATTGCCAGAGCTTCTCTATCCAGTTGTGAATAATTCCTTTCAGCATGGGTCAAGGACCTTGAAATAAACGTGACAGGCTTTTCAGCATTATCGACTATGTGCGAGAGAACCCCAGCTATGCCTGTGGGACTAGCGTCACAAGCTAATGTAACTGGAAGAGATGGATCAAACGGCATGAGAACTCTATCGCTCATTATCTCATCTTTAAGTTGTTGGAAAGCTTTGCGACACTTCACTGACCAAATCCATTCGCTATCTTTGTTGAGCAATTGACGCAGGGGGTAAGTAATTGTAGATAGGTTAGGAATAAACCTTGAATAGTAGGTGACCATTCCTAGGAAACGATGGAGCTCATCTGGGTTAGTAGGTTCAGGAAGCTTAAGAATAGCTTCAACTTTCCCAGGAGACTTTGATATCTTGTTATGACTCACACTGTAGCCCAAATACTGAACTTCGGTCTTGAAGAAAACACATTTTGACTTATTCAAATGCAAATCATATTTCTTGAGTCGCTCAAGACAAGCAATTAGTCGACGTTTGCATTCATCGAAATTTGGACCATGGACGATTATGTCGTCAAAGTAAGACATGACCCCTCTAGATTAGATAGAATTTGATCTAGAATCCTGTTGAATTCACTGGGCGCTGTCTTGATACCAAATGATAAACGGTTGACGAGGTAAGTACCACGGTGTGTAGACATTGTCTGAATAGTTTTGCTTTGGTCACATACATTTATATGTAAGTAAGCCTTAAAAATGTCTAGATGACAGAAATATGCCGAGTTCCGGAGATTGTTGAGGATGTCATCAACTTTCCTGATCGGATAATGTGCCGACTTGAGTTGTTTGTTCACAGCAACTTTGTAATCAACGCATAAGCGCAGAGAGCCATCTGGTTTAGGTATTATAACGAGCGGTGAACCCCAGTCGCTAGTTTCAACTTTCAAAATGATACCCGACCTTTCAAGATTATCGAGCTCGGCATTTACTTTGTCCAATAAGGCATACGGGACAGGGCGTTCCTTGATGAAAACCGGTTTAGAGTTAGGACGGAGATCGAGAGAGCATGTAAAACCTGGTACACATCCAATCGTAGGTTGGAATATGTCATCGAATTGGTGTAGTATATCTGAGACAATATCCACTGAATTGATATTAGTTGAACTTGGTTTATGGTCTATATCCTCAAGGCTGATCTTAAGATGTCGAATCCATGTCCTACCTAAAAGTGGGGAATACTGGGATGGAACAACAAATAAGAGTTCCCTTGACTTTGATCCCTTGTACTCAACGGTGACTTCAACAACTCCTAAAGGCTTGAAAACGCCCGATGTGTACGAACGGAACTGAACGTGAGTCGGTTTAAGGGGAATATGATTCATATTCAATTTATTGAAATCATGTTCAGGAAGGAGCGTGAGCCCTGCACCAGAGTCTACTTCGAAGGTTTGTGGTTGACCTTCAAGAAGGACATCAACAAAATATTTCTCAGAATCAGAAGGACTGGATTTTTCAAAAATATCTATGGTTTTATTGACAGAATGTAAATCTGCAAGAGAAGTTATTTCAATGAAATTCGTTGTTTGAGTTTGTAAATCGTGGTTCGACGATGATTGTTTTAATAGAGTTGTGATGCATACAGAGGCTACGTGACCAGATTTCCCGCAAGAGGTGCAATGGAGTTTAGAAGGTTCCGTATAACAACTCCTACTTGTATGATTTGAAACTCCACAACGGAGACATTTGTTGTCAATACCTAAGTGCTGGAAGTTTACTCTAGTACCTGACTTTGAACGATAATTCTGGTAACTTTGAGTTTGGCCAGGAGGTTTATTTGATGATAAATTCGAGCGATTGTTGGATGAACGAGCAGATGATCGAATCCTGTGGTGGATTTTATCCACACTTTCATCATCCAGTGATGTAGAAAAGGTATTTTCTGCGGCATTTACAGATGAAGGACGGTTTGAAAACGCGCGGCTGTCATTTTTGTTTGCTTCGAGAGTTAGTGCTCTAGCGAGGATTTCTTCGAATGTGACTTTTTTGGATTGCAAAAGCTTTTCCCGTATCGAGTCGTCCCGAAGTCCACGGATAAATTGAGCTCGGAGAAATACGTCAGCAATACTAGATTTACAGGTTTCTACTGGACACACGTACTGGCAATCGATTAAATCGCGGCGCAAATCAGCCACATAGTCCGCAATTGATTGAGTTTCTTTCTGGTACATAGACAAAAACCTATGTTGAGCAACCAAAACATTTTGTTTAGGACACAGGTGTTTTTCAAAAATGTCTAGTAGCTCACCGTAAGTCTTGTCAGTAGGAACACTGGGTGCAACTAGCGATGCAATCGCGATAGTATGTTGAACCAATTGAATTTAATAACATTTGGGCACAAAGTCTTTTATCTTCAAACATGCCCTTTAATACTAAATAGTTTTCAAATCTAGCCCTGTACATTTTAAAATTTTCCTTAGAAGAATCAAATTGCTCAAAGACAGGAATGAAAGCTCGGTGGGTATTTAGTTGAGCTGTTGGAACTAATTTGTTTGATATTGTGTCTATCAAAACCTTTTGTTGATCATTAAAAGCTTCTAGTAAGGCTTGAAATTGTGTTACATCCATTGTTTAAGTAATTGAAATTGAAATTCAAAGAAAAATTTAGCAAGTTAGCACTGTGAAAGCAAAATCTTTTACAACAATTCAACAAGAAAGGAAGTTTCACCTGGACTTACTGTAGTATACAATTAAAACGTAGATAATTAGTCATTCTTTCTCTTCGTCGCCACAATTTGTTATGTCTTGAATTGATTAAATTAATTAAATAAATCATTAAGGTTATAAACTGGTAAGCTCTTTATTCTGAACAAAAAGTAAACATAGAAAAAAAACAACAACACAACAAAATAATTGAATAAAACATATGTTAATAGTCAAATGATAATTTTGGGATATAATAATCCATAAAGACGGGAAGCTTTTTAATGTAAAAAATAGCGTGCGAAAACAGACAACACAGGGTATCAATCAATTTTATACTTAATTGACCGAATAGAACAAAATAGACTACAATCATAGCACGAGGACTTCGGTGGCAAGAGGGAAGGGGTAAGGGGGGTAAGGGAGCATGGGGGCACGGGGGAAATAGGGGGCACTGTGGAGGGCACAGGACGGTACGGGAAGGACCGCGGTGATGGAGATGGAGATACTGGACCATGAGGAGCACAGGATGTTCGAGATATGGGAGCATAGAGTGAACGAGGGGGGCATGGGGGACATAGGAGGCACGGGGGCATGTGGTGGCGGAAGGTGTGGGGGCACAAGGAGCACCAGTGTCGGTGGCAAGAGGGTTAGATGGGTATAGGGTGACACGCGGGAGGCATGGGGGACATAAGGGCATCGGGACCACTGTATTATGTGGGCGCAGAGCACCGTTTGTGCAGGGGTATAGGGGGGGACAAGGGGTGTAGGTGGCACTTTGGGTCAAGGGGCATTGGGGCCAAGATTGAGGCATGAGTGACATAGCGGGCACGGGGTGAAATGGTGAGCATGGAGGCACGGGGATATGAGGCATGGGGCACAAGGGACACAAGAGATGTCAGTGGCAAGACAGCTGGTTGGGAATGGGGGGCGCAGAAGAGGAATGAGGAACATAGAGACCACGGGGACCATGTTGAAGAACTGCGGGCATCATGGGAGAATGGGGGGAAAAGGAACATGGGGGCACAAGGTCCGGGAGCATGGGGGTTACTCGGGCCCTAGGGGTGTTGGAGGTACAGGAAACACTGGACCCGAGAGTTGAACGGGGATTCGGGGAGGCGTGGGGGACACGGCAAGTGTGAGGGAATGGGGAGCACAGGGGTCCAGGGTGAGGGAGTATGCAGTATTAAAGGGCTAATGTTGGATTGAACTATTTTATTTACTTGAGTATTCAAACTTATTATGAACATGTTTAAGGTTAAAACTATTTTTGCCGAGTCCGGTTGTATAATAGTGCAATAGCTTTTTTCCCATAAAATAGACTACTGTATTTTAATAAAGGAAAGATTATTGATAAATTACTGATTTGATAATTCAAAAATGTTTTGTCATAATTAGGTTATATTTTATTAGAAAATCCAAACGTATAATCATACTACAACTTGAGATGAAATAGAGTAATTGTGCAAGGAGGTGATGAATTGAAACTTATTTTTTGGAGACAACATCATCATTTTGATTTTTAGGGGCCTTTGCCCCTACAATCCCCTAGTATACTATAATTCCGTAAGCGAATCGGTCCCCACGAAATATCTCGAGTTTTCAGAAAGATAGGGCAACGTATTATGGCTCATTTTCAAGCTTGAGGGCCAAGGACGCAAGGAAAAATACCAGAATTTTAAAAAGTTACCTGAGCTTTGCCCCAGTGGTCCGTGAAGTTCCAATGTTAATCATATGGGGAGGAGATTTTTAGATCTACACGTGTTATCAAGCAGATGTTCCATTGAATATTTCATATTAACTGAACAACTCAGCTGTTTTCTTTGAGTTAAGATAGCCTTAATTATAACTTTTAAAATCGGCAATGCACTATAAAAAAGGAAAACACCAATAGTCATGGAAAAATTACGAATCCACAGTGTATTTCTTCTTCGTGGCCACATCTATGACATTTATATAATCAGGACTGAGGACTAAAATGATTTTGTATGTTGAATAAAAAAAAAGAAAAAAATCTTTTGAATGATTTTGAATTTAATGAATACATGAATTGTAGGGATTGGCGTGCTTTCGGAAAGTTTATGAGGGAAGCGTGGAAATATCGCTGGGATCTGATCACTGAATTTAACCTATAGAAATAAAGCAGCAGGAATTACTTTTACACTTTTTCTGTATCAATTAGTTTTGTTTTATTAATTAGTTTAAGATAAGCTGATGTTTTAAAAGAATAGGGTCAACCGGGCAGACGGTCTTAGTGACCATTGTCCTATTGTGTTTTTTTTTCATAGGCCTACCAATATTTTATTTTATAAAACTAGTTTAAGTTTTTTATTATGTAAAGGGCATTTGGTGTATTTTGTTTAAAGGTATAATAAAACACGTTTTCTTTCTTTCTTCTGATTATAAATAAAAGAGTTATTTGACATCCCGCTTAACATTGCTCTTATGGGGGAAAAGGCGGAATTTGGATTGACTCCAACGCCCTCTTAAATTATGTACGGTAGGTCTATTAGGCCTAAATGTTATTCGTATTGGTGGAGGAAAAATGTTGTGTGCATCAACATTTAAAGTACTAAAGTACTAAAGGACTAAAGTACTTTTCTCCCTCAGGGAAATTGTCGCCTTCGGCTTCGCCTTCGGGTGACAACAGTTTCCCTTCAGGGAGAAAAATTGTACTTTAGTCCCTAGAAGCACATATAACTATTTCCGGAAAACTCCATGCGAACCCGGGAATTATTGAGGCACGTCAGTTTTTATTACTTTTTTTCGAAAGTGTCAAACAGACCCTTGTAAATTACGCATCCCACCACTGAAATGTACACTTGTTTATTCAAAAGTGTAAAATTATTAATTCTGATGACGAAACCATTAAAACCATCTACAGTTGATGTTGTATCGGTCCCTCAGGTCAATGTTTGCTATAACATACAGCTGCAGCGCTGCGTTGCGGCGGGTTGATGTATTACTCATTGCTGATAGCAGAGTAGCAGCAAACGCCATGGCTGTCAAATAAAGTAGCTTATCTCACCATTTGTCATTGGGAAAATGGTTAACAGTTGCATATACTGCATAGTTAGAGTAAAACAAAGTTAATTGATATAGTTATGTTGTCCTCATTTATTATTTATCAATAAACCACAGCCAAACTTCCCATTCCTAAATTATAGTGAAATAATGATCCCTCATAATTCAGCCATAATACATAACATTTCTCATACACATAATAATACATAATATGGCCAATAGCATAGTTTTCAATTTAAAAAGTAGAAAAGCGAAAGTTTTAAGTTAAATTTTAAACCAAACAAACAAAACAGATAGTTGCGAATTACTTTCCAACTGGTGTTTTATACAACAGATGTAATGGGCGGCCTTTTACTGCGGGTCCATCTCGCATCGTGCGCCGGGAATTGGAGGGCTCTAGTGTTATACAATACCTGTATTGAATACTCACTTGGTTAACTATGCTAACTACTGAACATAGTATTTTTAAAGACATCAGATTATGTCATCCCAATATTCTAGGATACCGAAAGGAACACCAAAACTGAGGTTGAAGTTAATATTATGTGTTTGATATTAATTTGATATTTGTCATTATTAGAATTTATGTGACATTTAAAGTGTCTTTTTCATCGTGTTTGACTTGCATGATCAGGCAAATCGTCGAGTTTCCGCATCTCGGGAAGGGTCACGCCGGTGGAACACCAACAAACTGGACGTGGTCAAGTTCACCGAAGTCATCTCTCAGGGAGCGCAGGGGAATCTTCAATACTCGGCCCGGATCTCTGGATCGTTGCCTATGACAGCCTCCTGATCTCCGAGATGCCTGAGGAAACCACTTTGGTTGGGTACGCCGATGACGTCGCAGCTCTTATTGCTGCACGCAACGTTGAGCTGGCCCAACTAAAGTTGAACCGAGTCATGCGTGTGGTCAACACCTGGATGTCAGATCACGGTCTCTCGCTTGCTCTCAGTAAGACGGAGATTGTGATCCTCACGAAGAAGAGGATCGACACCGTCGTCCCACTCCGAGTGGGAAGGGAGGTGGTCACATCAACTCGTGCCGCCAAATACCTTGGGGTTATGGTGGACACCAAGTTAAGCTGGAGGGATCAGATCTTCCGTACGGCGGAAAAGGCCGCTAAGGTAGTCACTTACCTTAGTAGGCTGATGGCCAATGTCGGGGGTCCCCGATCCAGCAGAAGACGTCTGTTGATGTCCGCGGTCCAGTCCGTGCTCCTTTACGGGGCAGAGGTGTGGGCATGCGCTCTAGATAAGGAGTGCTACAGGTTGCGACTCGCCCGGGTTCAGCGTCAAGCTGCGCTTCGGGTGTGTTCCGCCTACCGGACAGTGTCCGAGCCTGCCGTCCTGGTGGTCGCCGGAGTCATCCCTGTCAAGCTCTTGGCAGGGGAGAGGAAAGCGATTTATCAGAGACAAGGCGAGATAGGCAAGGACACGGCAAGAACAGAAGAGCGCTCCCGAACCTTCCAGCAGTGGCAACACAGCTGGGAGCACGACACCCGAGGACGATGGACTGCGCGACTTATCAAGCAGGTCCAACCATGGGTGGAACGGCGGCATGGGGAGGTGGACTACTACCTGACCCAATTTTTGACAGGTCACGGCTATTTTCGGTTGTACCTGAACCGGATGGGAAAGACCGGTTCACCGGACTGCATTTATTGTCCGGGTGTTCCCGACGACTCGGAACACACATTCTTCCGCTGTCCCCGTTGGGAAGGGCCCCGCCTGGAGGCCACACAAATCTTTGGTGCATTTTCGGTGGACTCGGTCTGCCAAAAGATTTTGGAGGATGAGGGCAACTGGGATTGTTTGTCACAGTTCGTCCGGGGCATCCTCTTGGAAAAGAAAACCGATCTGGACCGCGAAGTGGCCCAGACCCCTTGATCGAGCGGCTGGATAAGGAGCGAGCCCCACGGGCGTAAGCCAAATTTAGGCCTAGCCTGACGTAATGTGATAAACAATTCCAGGTTAGATTCCTAAAGAGTAGAGGAGGTTTTTTAGTGGGTAAACCCGTTTTTTAGGGGAGCCCCACACTACAGGCTGGCCACCTGTATGCGTAATGCATTTTTCCGCCTCTCCCTCAAAAAAAGTGTCTTTTTAAATTTTTCTTATATTTTATGAACTCAACTATCATTTATAAGCATAAAGTAAAGTGGGTATTATTATTATAAATGAAACAAACATGTGCACTTTACCGTAATAAGGAGGGAAAAGTGTGAGTCCAACATTGTAATAAATATCATCGTTTTTCATTGAAAATTGTTCATATTTGACACTCTACTCCAATAGAACAAATAGAACAATAGAATAAATACTTAATTGAAAACAGAATGAACTATGTTCATCTTTCCCGGTGGAAAACTGACTACCAATTTATTGTTTTTTTTAATCAATAATAATGTTTTGTAATAGAAACAAAATTTGAAATTGTTAGAAGTAACGTCATTTTTACATTTTATTAAATTAAACTAATTTTATTTGTTATTATTATTTAAAATTTATATTTTGAACTTATAGTATGATATTTATTGCAATTTATATTCAACATTCAGTTTATAAAGAAATAAATCTTTCTTTGGCTGGATATCTTTCTAGTT
Organism: Neoaliturus tenellus; assembly: GCA_030545055.2. Classification (NCBI taxonomy): domain Eukaryota; kingdom Metazoa; phylum Arthropoda; class Insecta; order Hemiptera; family Cicadellidae; genus Neoaliturus; species Neoaliturus tenellus. The sequence goes on from JAQYXR010000173.1 coordinate 133,237, forward strand.
TATACGGAAAAACCATACCCTGGGTATAATATTGTAATTTAGTAGAAAACTAGTTGTTGCCCGTCGATACTCGACGGATATAGCTCCATTAGTGGTAAATGAAACGCTATAGGCTAATACTACCATGTAAGGTAGTCTATAAAATATACTTCTTTGAACTACCATACCAAGAACAATAATATATTTTACAGAAAATACTACGATTTTGGTTGGAGCGTAAACCAATAATGTTGCATCCTTGTACTTATAGGCCCTACTCTTTAGTATTTTATAAACATGTCAATTTGATTGTTTGGGTAGGCACAAACCTAATTAGCCTAAGGAAACCGTTCTATTAGGTTCAACAACATCAGAAATAAGTAGACCAATATCCACTTGTATGCCTAATAGATTCTTATCAGTTTTTCTTTATTTATGTTTATCTTTCAGTTTATTCTTATCAGACATTCTTATCAGTTTTTTTTTTTTTTTTTTTTTTTTTTTTTTTTTTTTTTTTTTTTAGAATTAGGAAAGGCCTACATTGTTGTAACTTATGGTTGGCTTTAACAAATATTGGTATTAGGATAGAACGTAGAGAAACCATTTATAACCACTTTCATATCGCAATATTTATGCTGTAGTGTGCAATTTTCAATAACTATCAAAATTTAAAGAATACAAATTTATTTCACAGAAAATTACATAATTTTTGTTGGAGTTTCTGCCAAAGTAGGCCAAAGTTTTGTATTCATATTCCTTAAAAAACCATAATGCTGCACCCTTACTATGTAACACAGACACTCTTTAGTATTTTATAAACATAACAAATCGATTGTTTACTTTAGGCCTAAACCTTAGTAGCCTAATAGAAACATCAGAAATAAGCAATCCTAAACTATCAAGTTGAATTTATTAATTTTTTTAGTTTAATAAATAAGTTTTTTGATAATTTGAAAATGCCTATAAATATTTTAATGTCTCTATTTGGCTTAAAATAAATTTTGGTACCATCAGTAAAACATTTATTAGTGACACCGTTGTTAGACACATTTCAAAAAGTATACTTGAGGAGATCGGTTTTGAACCCGGGCCTTCTGGTAAGTGTTAAGTTATGCTACCGACTGTGCCACAAATTCTGATGAAATGTGGGAGAAATGAAGCATTACAACCTGGCAACCAACAAATTGATTGCAAAACGAATTTCCGATAAATCCGTTTCGGATACAAATGTAATACTTTACATTTACATTTACTTTATATTTTAATACAAATGTAATACTTTTAATACAAATGTAAACAATTTATTTAAACTGAACCTTTACAATTCAGTCTTAATTTCATAGCAATCAGCTATTTTACATAATTAAGCAACTTTCTTTCCATTTAAAGGATAATACATCATAATAATTGTAAACGTTTTAGGTACTGGCCATAATAAACCAAATCCTTCATGAGCTTTTGTTCATCCACTCTGTATTTAGACAAAATACCTCGTAAGTTTACAATCAGCTGATTGAAAGCGTGTAAAATAAATAAATTGTAAAGGTTTGAAAATGTCGATATTGTATTTTTAATTTAAGGAAGTAAGATAACGTTAATTACATAATTTAGCAACTTTCTTTCCATAAATGACAATACATCATAATAGTAAACGTTTTTAGGTACAGGCCATAACAAACCAAATCCTTCATGAGCTTTTGCTCATCCACTGTATTTAGACTGAATACCTCGTGTCTTTACAATCAGCTGATTAAAAGCGTGTAAAATAAATTAATTGTAAAGGTTTGAAAATGTCGATATTTTAATTTAAGGAAGTAAGATAACGTTAAAGTAAATAAAATCTGCTAATATACAAAGGTTTACGTTTTATTTGGTACAAACTGCGTGTAAATTGGTCCATTGGAAGTCTCAGACGAACTGTCCAAAGGATTGGAAATGTTGGCTTTTTTTCCCCATGTTAAATCTCCATAAGAAAAGTTTATTTTTAATTTTTGACCAATTTAACGTAAATATTTTTAAAATACGAATAAAACCTGCTAATATAGAACCAAAAACGTTTATTTTTGTACAACCCGCATGTAAATCGGTCCAGTAGAAGTCACAGACGAACTGTCCAAAGGTTTTTTAACTTTGTGTTTTAAATATATAGATGGTAGTAGAAAATGGAAAAGATAAACAGAACGCTCTATTAATTTTTATGTAGGTTCGAGTTTATTAAAACAGCTAATATCGGATAATGGTGTGATTTGTGAACTGGGCACTGATGTTGGCCCCTGAGAGATAGACAACTCTGACTGTTGATAAATGATTTCATAGCAGTTGTGTCGCAGTCTGCATCTGCGTTATATGTACGATGGGCGGTCTCCAATGAATCCTTCCCAGTCAAACCCAGACATCTGTTTTTAAGGAGAAATAATCATGTTCTTCGAATTGATGAGTAAGTATGATTGTATTATTATGAATAAATAATTATAAAGAAAAAAATGTGTCATTAAAAAAATTCCAAACTTTGAAATAAACTAAGAAACTTATTTTGTGGTTACATCATACGTATTTTAATAAGCTTTTATTAAGAGAAGCGTTTGTTAGTGCGAAAGGAAAAAATACCCAAGAGTTGTAATAACTAATAACCTATCATATGACAAAATATTTCATCTTATGATCACTGACATGAAAGGCAATCATGTAAAAGCTTATTTATGATGGATACTTAGATGTAATCATTGGAACATATAGCAAGGAATAATTTCACCTGACCAGAGAAGTTCAGTGTTAATAATTAATGGAATGTACTGACCACTCTCGAAGGTTTACCGGAATGTAGTGGTTGAATAAGCATTCGTTGCCGGTTTATCTTTCCACTAGCCTTTCAAAAAATCAATTAAAAGAACAAAAAATATTATTTTAATCGAATAATACTTTTTATATATGTATTTTTTTGTTTTAATAGTATTTACAAAACTTTAAATTAAGTAACATTTAACACATATAATATTGTTTTAAGGCTGCAAACCCATAGATACCTTTAAAACTTTGAAAACCGAATATTCTCCTATTCTTTTTTAAATTTTAATAGTATTATTTTTGTACATGATTTTTTGACCAGCTAGTGAAAAAGGGATTGAGTTCATATTATTTGTCAATTCACGCTCCTATTAGGCAATTAAAATTGTTTTCTTTGATTAAAATTATACAAATGAGAGTGGTGGGGGTATCCTCTACTTTACTAGCCAACAAGTAATATCTCTACAAATACTGTACATTAAACCCTGTGTAACACAAATCATACTGGCTAAAAAGATTGGGTGAATTTATCTGTCAATAGGGATAAACCATTACTACTGTCTCAGTCATAAGCTTAAAACATCTACTTGGTTATAGTTAGGCATGTGAAGCGAGATGGGAAATTTGGATATTGAAATATAATGTATAGTGTAAAAGAAATTGATGTTTATGAACAAACCGTAAAAGAAATAATAACATGGAAATACAGAAAACAGCATGCTCAACGGAATATTTTCATAGTTTACAAAACATTACATAACGTTTTTCACACCAAATAATATGTTTTATATTTAAGATTCTTTTTAACACTCTATTATATCTGGGTTTAAAATATACCTTTTTGCTTTTACTAAATATTTTTTTATATTAACCAGTATAATATTACTGGTTATAATAAACCAGTAATATTATACTGGCTGGGTAGCTGAGTGGTTAAAGAGCTCGCCTTTTAATCTGAAGGTTGCCAGTTCGATCCTGAGAAAAGTTAGTGCTTTTGATAGTTTGATACTGGACCCAGCTGCCTTTGGTCATTGGGCTATTAATTAATGATCCTGACAAATGAAACAGCTGATATTTGTCAGTAACAAAGCTACACCTCATCTGATCCATTACAATCATCACACTCACCCCTTCAGTCACACTCACCTTAAAATACGCACCAAAGAGTGCGTCGGTGTTTCAAATAAAAGTTGCGTACTCATCATGTGTACGTGCAAGGTTAAGGTAGAATTCCTAAGCGACGACTCTAGCGACCCCAGTCGTACGGCTGTAGCCCATAGAAATATAAACATGTTTATAGGTCTATGCTGTAGCCGCGCGACTATGACTCATACTGCTTCGCATGTTAGCGGCTCTAGTTTAGCGGCTCGAGCCGTACGACTAGACTGCTTGCATGAGCACTCTAGTCGTATCAGCCGCGACGACTGGAGCTATGTTTTTGTGCTATTCCTACATGCGAAGTAGTATGAGTCATAGTCGCGCGGCTACAGCATAGAACTGTAAACTATGTTTATATTTCTATGGGCTACAGCCGTACGACTGGAGTCGCTAGAGTCGTAGCTTAGGAATGCTACCTTTAGAACTCTTTTTATTGCGCCAAGCAGTATAAAAGTGCAATAAATGTTTTTCCTCAAAAGACTGCTGTATTTTAATACAGGAGAGATTATTTTCAATTGCTAATTTGATACCAGCAAAAGGTTTTGTCAAGAGTAGGTAGAATTTTATAAGAAAATCCAAAAGTGTGAATTCACCCTACAACTTGAGAAGTAATAAAGTAAGTGTACAATAAAGTGATGAATTGAATCTTCTTTTTGGATGTAACTTCGCCATTTAGGTTTTTAGGCACAGTTTGCCCCTACAAGCCTCTAGTAGGCTATAACAGTGTAAAGTTTTAGTTTTTAACTGTTTTTAGCGAATTTCCCATAGGGAATAGCTATTACCGTAGGTCTCATGGAAAGACCTAAGCCCGGGACCATGTTACTTTTTCGTTTTGAGGTGCCCAGAGACCGAAAATAATAGTCATTAAAATTTATATATATATATATATATATATATGTATATATATATATATATATATATATATATATATATATATATATATATATATATGTGTGTGTGTGTCCCTAGACACGATAACTCTCGTAAAAATGGTCCGATCGACACCAAATTTGGTAGAGATGTGTATTCCTACGTTTATTCAGATGAGTTCGAAAACCAGACATATCGACCTACCAGAAGGGGTAGTTTTGGGGGGTTTTGTACCCCAAAAATGGGTTTTTTGCATTTTTCATATGTAAATTTTAAAAAATGTTTAATTTTTATTTTGACCATTGGATTTAGCTAAAAAAAAAAAAACACACAATTTAGTATTTTGAAGCTTTGCTCTATCTCCATTGGTTACCGAGATATTACAAAGTCTAAAGACAGTACATTGTCTTTTGGGGCTCCAATGTTAATCTTATGGAGAATAAGGATGTGTTAATATTTCACTTATTAACTAATATTTTAGGATGAAACTTAGTATTTAGCTTCATTTGGTTGATATTCATCCATTTAAGGTGAAAATTCTTTGCGTTTGTACTTATCATGGCAGCAAACCTGCATACTCTTTTCCCATGTTAATCATATGGAGAATAGGCAAACTCGTTTATTTATGGACAGATATTGATGAAACTTACTATATGGCTTTATATGGTCGAAATAAATTTTTTCTATATGCTCAAAACCTACTTTTAGTGTCCCCCATGGCAGCATACCTGCATACTCTTTCCCTATATCTTAAGGAGAATAGACATTTATTTCCCTATTTATGAGCACGTGATGAAATTTTGTTTACAAGTTTAGCTGGTCAAAATTAATATTACTAATTTGGAAATTCGCTGAGTACGCAGGTCTGCTGCGACGGGGGGTATTTTAACTACAACAACTATTATTATCACAGCAACAATAAGAATTACTTAAAGATATTTCATCAGAATATCCAGCATCTGGAATCTCGGGTTGAAATATTAGAATTGGTATTAGATGAAATTAAATGTGATATCATAGTGCTTACTGAACATAAAATGAAAAGGCATGAAATAAATAGATTGAACTTAGTAAATTTTCAAACAATAAACTTTTATGCACGAAACTCATTTTCAGGGGGTGGAGTATTGATTATGGCACATCCATCACTTAAAGTAAAAGAAAAGCACATTCCAGCCATAGATAACTTAACTAAAGATAAAGAATTTGAATGTACCTTAGCTGAAATTAAAATTAACAATCAAACTCTAATATTAGCTGGTGTATATAGAACTCCAAAAAAATGTTTCATTAATCCGTTTTTTTGAGAAATTAAATATCTTACTTGAAATTTTAAATAAAGCCTACAAACATGTTGTTGTTGCTGGTGATATAAATGTGAATGTTTTAGAAACTGATAATGAGAGTAACAAATTAAATTGTATTTTGAAATCTTATTCTATGTACTGTGCTGTAGATTTTCCAACGAGAATTGGTAAAACTAAAGAAAGTGCAATTGATCAATTTATAACAAATATCCCAAAAAAGAAAGTAATTGTAACCGGATTTATAACAGAACTTTCTGATCATGATGGACAACTTTTGGAAATTATTGATTTTAAAGTAAAAGAAAATGCAAATAAAAGTTTAACAGTAGTGTCAAATTGTTGGTGCTGGCTCAGTTCAAGGTCACCTGAGGGATGACGTCATCGAGGTCAATGACCTCACCGATGACGTCATCGATGACGTCATCGATTGCGTCATCGATGACGTCATCACCTATGACGTCATTTCGATGACGTCACACCCATGACGTCACAGAAATGACGTGCTGATGACGTCATCACCCCTTACGTCATCAAAATGACGTCACCGACGCCACTAAGGTCAAGGTCACGCCGAAACTTAAAATTTTTTGGCACTTTTGCTGTTTCTCGCACTACGCTCCGAGTTTCAGTCAGAGTCCCCGTGACCTTGACCACTTGGAGCGAATTTTCGACGAGAAACGGCAAAAGTGCCAAGTTAAACTCGAGTTTCTGACATGACTCTGCCTGAATGGGCAATCGGTTATCCCTCAGGTGACCTTGAACCAGTACAACGCCCGCAATTTCATGTTACTGCGACCTTGAAAACTTAACAACGGAGCGCCGACACCGATGCGCACCCCACGACAGCCACCGAGTGACTGACTGTCAGGCTCCGTGTACTCTAGGTATATGGGGAAGTGGAGGGGGAAATCTCAAGGTCAGCCAAATGGAGTTTTAAAAAAGTTGAAGAGTAGAAAGACTACTCTTGTGCTTCCTGGGCGACCTCATCAATCTCTAATGGATCTGTAAACCAATCCGATCTGTAGCGGCAGGAGTCCAGAAAACAGGTGCACCACCCATCAGGTTGTCCGTAGCATTTCCGACAATTGGTAAGATTGGAGAAGTGAAATTTAATACACCGCTGCGGACAAAAAGTATAAAAGTATTTGGATTTGTAGATTTTGAAAGTTTGTAGTACCGGCGGTGGCAGCTGTTGGTTCTTGCATCTACACCTGCAACATCCAAAGCATTCACATTGCCGGCAGGCCAGCCCATCCACTTGCCACTTTGGTAAGAGGAAACACTTATCCTCACAGCAATAGGTTGTCCCCGTCTCTTCCTCCCAACGCTTCTTTGCACAATATGTGACGCCTTGTATCTCCAAACACCTATGCTCGCAACATGAGATGCGCTTACTTTCCATAGTTGATGTTGCTTTGACGAGGGAGCACGATGAAGTGATGCTGTGGTCAGTGGGAATGGGGTTTATATAAACTAAGGTGAGTGGAGGGGGAAAGGTCAAGGTCATCCAAATGGAGTTTTAAAAAGAAAAGAGTAGAAAGACTACTCTTGTGTATCTATAGCGATTTCATTGATAGTGAGTGCTTCTGTATGCCAAGTTGATCTGTACTGACAGGCTCCTAAATAATGTTTGCAAAAACCTGCAAAATGATTGTTGCACAATTTGCAGCCAGTTAGCTGTTTTAATGTGAATTCAATGCAACGTTCAGGGCAACAAGTGTACTTATGCCCTCTCATCTGGTACACATGGAATGTCTTCAACTCCGGTTTCGGCTTCTTCCAAGACTTGCACTTACACATGCATTGACCAAAAGCTTCACATTTTCTACACGCCAGGCCATCCGCAACATCAATGTCATTCGGCCATGAAAAACATTTCCGTTCGCAACAGTAGTTGAGTTGACTCTCCATGTTGCTGTGGTGAAGGTGCGCGATGAAATGATGCTGCAGTCATTGAGAGTGCACCTTAAATAAACTCAGTGGAGGGGGAAAGGTCAAGGCCATCCAAACGGAGTTTTAAAAAAGATAACTAGTCGTCCTCCTCATCCGTTGTACTTAGAGAGCTGTCAGACGAAGAGCCCCGTGCAGGTGCTCCCCAGATGAAAAACAAATCAATTTTAAAACGAAGACCAGGATCTTGCATCATCAATTCCTTTAATTTGTCACATACTAAGTCGACCTTGTGTAAGGTGTCAACAACAAGCTTCCAATTCGTTGGTTCAATATAACTTGTAGTAGAGTCTGCCTCGCTGATAACCACATCCTCCGGCCGTATTGGAGTGTAAAGATGTGTAAAGTTCTTTGGCTGTAGCTGAGGTTCAGGCTGGCTGGAAGTGGAAGGTTGAGTGTGGACCCCTGTCGCATCGAAATCCATAGTCATTCTACATTCAATGTTGGGGTTTTCGTTTAATACATACACCAATTTCTCATGCAACATATCCACTTCTGCCGAGTCTTGCAGATGAACATTCCAGGAAAATGGCCATTCTTCATCCGTAGTGGAGTCAACTCGAGAAAGAGTGCTGTCCGCCATGATAGCTAAGCAAGGAATGATGTGAGCTACAGACTGTGGTAACAGTATTGAAAAGTAGAGGGGGTAAACCAAAAGTACGTGGAGGGGGTATTTTCAAGGTCATTTAATTTGGGTTTTAAAAAAGGAAATAGTGGAGGGGGAATTCTCAAGGTCATCCAATTTAGGTTTTAAAAAAGGGAATGAAGCTTACTCCTCTTCAGCCTCGTTGTCCCCTGCATCTTCATCAGCCTCATCTTCATCGACGTCAGACTCGCCGTAAGGATAGATCGGGGACATGGGCGAATATTGTGGAGATTGTTGACCGTTGTTGTCGTCCCCTTGCATTCTAACTTGGGACCAATCATAATTTAAATTCATTTGTATTATGATCCCAGGGTTGTCCCGCAGTATTTCCTTCATACGTTCGCAAATTGACTCCAAATAGTGTACACTATCGATCGACAGTGTCCAACCCGTACTTGTACCGACATCAGTAGTGGAGTCAGCTTGGCTGATGGTGTTGTTGTCTGCCATGGTTGCTTGTCGGACAAGGAATGACGGTTGATGAGATGCTCATGCAGGAACATGGTGAAGTGGTGGGGGTGTGGTGGAGTAGTGGGGGAATTTTCAAGGTCATCCAAACGGAGTTTTAAAAAAAAGGAAAACTTACAAAGTAACATTGAAACTTTCCAATTGATGGTGGCGAGCGTTTTCTTCTGCAACCTTGCCGACACATGTGACTATGCCGTACAGTATGAAAAGTACAACCATAATAAGGCCGAACAATAAAAGATAGCCGTTGACTATCATGATATTTTCTGAGTGGATCTGTTTTCTTCTTATCGCCCTCTCCTGCATCCTCTTCTCCAACTCGTGGACGAAGTCACAACATGCGTGAGGACATCTTTCATCTGTTGGTAGGTTAGCCATTGTTGATGTTGTCGGTGTGGCTGTTGAAGATGGAATGAGGTTTCCAATTGCGATGTGCCATGTACACCAATAGTCAAGTGGTGGGGGTAACAAAGCAGTGGAGGGGGAAGTTTCAAGGTCATCCAAATTGTGTTTTAAAAAAAACCTATCTTGTTACTGAGCTTATATGTCAGTAACAAGATAGGTGTTTTTGCTCTTTTACTTCTTTAATATAATGAAAAAATATACATATTCTACAATGGTTAGGACAAGAAATACAACTGCTAGTCAGCTGAAGTAGTCCAAGTTGTCTGGCTCGGTCTTCATGGACGCTGGTGAGGAAGCCGTCGAGGAGTGTCCAGGCTCTTCCTTTGACTGCCGGGTGTTCCGTATATTGCAAGCGTAAACTTGCACATTTATACGGTAGCCTCGTGCCACCATCAGCTGCAACTCCTTGTATAAGTCGTTTAGCTCCTGCTGAGTCTTGATGCTCACCTCCTCGTAACTTGCGCAACTGACGTTGAGAGACATCCTGATGTTGCTAGGTTGGCTGCTGGAGTAGAAATGAAGCCGAGGCACAGCGTTTGGAGGTACATGGAAAAGTGGTGGGGGTGATGGTGGTGGGGGTATGGAAGATGCAATTAAACACTTCTAAACTTTTTCCATTGATACAAAGGGATGGAACAAATAGCACAGGTGTCCTTGTAGTTTTCAAATCTAAACATTGGTGCTAGAAATCCAAACTGTTTTCTACCACCTTCCTGTATGAACCGTCGAAGGTCTCTGACGGCAGCATTGCCACAAGGCCTACAAAACTTTTCCCCGTCTTGGAACCTATACCAGGAGTATCCCGAATACCCTCTATTATCGTTCTTGTACTCCTCGATATCCTGCTTTACTGTTATAGGGATATTATCTCGTAAAGCCATCTGGAATAAAGATGCGTCAGTTATAACTCGTTGTATGCAAAGCTCGTACAAGGTGCTCATCGTTTGCTAGTTGGCAACAGACTGACCGTTTTTCGCATCCAAGCAGGTTTGAATCCTAGTGCGGTAGTGGGGGTAATTACAGTAGTGGGGGTAATTGTGAAATGCAAAGGTCAAAGGTCAAGGTCACCCGCGAAGTTTAAAAAAAATGCAACATATCAATACGTGAAGTCTGTCACATATTGATATGTTGCATTTTTTGTTTTTTTTTATTTTTTTTTGTCTTTTATGATTCGTTTATTTATAAAACATTACAACAACAACATATGTACAACATTAAAACTTAAATCTAACACTGCTGCTTGTCAGCGATGTGGATGGTCAACTCTGTAGAATTGCTACCCGTGCAGCCGTGGGACACCAGGTATAGACACCCGGGTTGAATAGAGCGAAGATCCTCGTTTTGTAGAAGATGGACGAATCTCTTGGGCAGGTACACCTGGAACTTTGGTTCATCCCCCGGAGTAAACGGTGCCTCGCTGAGACTGCAGCAGATGGCCTCCCCAACTGTAGTCTCCATCTTCTTCATAGCATGGATTATGTAGTGCTTCTCGTCTTTTAGTTCCGAGCACTTCTTTACAGGTAATATTGTTGACTTGGAGTGAGCATTGAACTGCTCGACCAAAGTCTGAAGGAACTGGTGAGATGCCATGGTCAGGTTACAGATCGTCTTCTTGCTCGGAGATGTTGTCGTCTCGGAATCTCGAGTAATACTCATGCCAGGTCCCTGTCTGCTCCCCACTTATATACTCTCCGTTACCCCCACCACTCCCCAATTCCCCACTTTGAAGGTAAGAGGCGAGTTTATAGGCATTTTTCAAAGCGCAATGTCTATCTTTATCATGTTCTGGGCTTTTTGTACAAATACATATGGTTTCCAGCATGTATTGATAATTCTTATCCAATTCCACATCATTAACCGGAACATGAGTAAATCCTTCGATCCATCTTTTCTTTTCCAGCCCCTTTGTGTAAATATTGGTAAACTTGTCTGAAAAGTGATGCATAATGTGATACAAGTCCGTGTAACTTGTAAAACCATCATACCAATCGATATGATGGAAGTGTTTTGAAATCCATCTGTTGGTAGTAGCGGCTTTACTAGTTAAAGACGAATAAGAACATGGTGGTTTAAATAAAAACGAATAAGGAACACTTGTATTCATGTCCAAAAACACAAGTTCTTTTATAATGAATCTATCATCATTACCACGAAACGCTTGAAACTCAATAATACCAGGCTTGGACTTTACTTGTTGTTCTTCTCCCTTGTCCATTTTGAAGGTCACACGTCTGCTCATTACGAAGTCAGGAGGTCAACTGATTTCCACACCACGGTAGGTACTACTTTTATACCAGGCCGTACAGTTGTTGGCGCGTTGGTGTATATTTAACGTGGGCACCGTCCCCAATAGGCCTAACCCCACAAAATGTTGGTTATTGTTTTAAAAACTAACCATTGTCATTTAAGTTTCCATCTTTATATTTTCCTTATTTTCATTTTCATCACTAACACTTGATTCTTCTCCTCCATCTTCCTCTTCTTCCTGTTTTACTGATTTCTTATGTAGTTGAGCGTACTTTTCCAATTGTCTCCACATCTGTACTTCATAAGGAACTCTATTAAATATAGAAGTATCCACAGGTCCGTATAATATAGGTGCGTCCGGTTGTTTGTCCAAAGTGTCTTCCAGATAATCTTTAATAATCGAACTTGAAAACACCAGTTGTCTCAAGTATCTTGTTATAGGTTCAGTAGCACAAGTTAAAATGAAAAACTCCTCTCGATTAAGTTGAATTTTGTTATCATGTCTTGTTGTGTCTCTAAACCGTAGCTGATGATCACCACGTTGTTTAATGATATCAATTTCCACATTTGAATCCAAAAGTCCTACCCTTGTCTTTCTTCCAAACATGTTACTACTTAAATAGCATTCTAGCAGATGCAAATGTTTCATAAACGATTCCCAAGCACTGTCCGTAAACAAAATCATTTTGGGTCCATGAGTTAAAATTACAGTAGGGGAATAATCTGTAGATTTCATAACACCGATTAAAACACTTTTATCCAAACTGGAAGAGATTGGGTAAAATATTCGCAAAAATACCTCACTCAATATGTTTGGAGAAATATTATCTTCAATATCCCTTTTTCTCTTTTGTATAGTCTTTCTTCTTTTACCTTTTTCTTCAACATTATTACTGGCGTGAAGTTGTCCGCAAACGTTTTGTTCACCTCCTTCCTGGTGACCTTGAGGATCTAAAAACTCAGATATCTCCTTCTCAATATCTACCACATTTTCAGGTGTACCACTAGGAGAAGCCATATTGAATACGATGCTACCCATACAACAGTAGGCAACAAACTGATGAGGAGCGGTCTGTACGCTCTGCTTTTATACTCGCGGAATGAAACAAAACCGGTTCTTACAATACATTTTTAACAATTCCAGTTAAAGGTGTGTATGTTACGATTTTATCATGTAGAATTAAACAGTATGCAGTTGTATTAGCCGGTATAGCATCGTTGAATTCCATTTCTATTTTTATATCCACACTTGAAGACTTTACTGATTCATTTTGTTTAGAACAATCGATTACAACTATTGGGTAGGCATCGAAATATTTGTCAGGTGGTAATAAAGGTGTATTTGTTTTACCGTAATATGAACTTTGGAATCTCGCGTACATATCGTACAATATACTGTATTTCTTCTTAGTGAATGACACATTTAAATTGTCGTATGGAAAGAATTGTGAATTTAAATAAACTTTAATATTTTTCAAGTCACAATGATCAAATTGTCCTGCATGTTTAGTAATGGCGTCTCTTCTACCTGTTTGTAAACCAAATATAATATACCTGGCTCGTTCTACATAATTCGATGTTTTAACAGTCCAAGTGTGTCGATCCGTAGTAGGTAAACTGGGATGCTCATGAAATTCCCAACTTCTAAATGGAATAACAATATCACGATCGGCTTTTAATTTTCTTAAAAGTAGCATTCTATGCTCGTCAGCCAATTTAACATGTGGAACTCTCCATACAATTTTGTCTAATTTTAATTTCCATTCTAAAGTCGCATCTGTAGTAGCATCTGCAGCTTTAATAATGTCTTTATCGTTAGAATATCTCAACAAAACTAATTCTTGTTTAACGTTTAATATTATTTTCCTATAATCTTCAGCAAAACCAAGCAGCAAACGTAATGGAATATGAAAATCAAAATATCCATTTGGATTTGGAGTGATCGTGTCAATCGTAGGTAATACCCATCCGGCAGGTTTAAGTAAATTGGTTTCATTGGGTGTTATAGATGTTAATCCTTTTAAAGTTGTCGTAATACCTACTTTTTTAGTGGAATCAACTGTTACACCTGATATTTCATATCTAATTTCATCAAATAGGAAAGCCATAGGATTATTTATAAATGGAACTGTTGTACCAACAATAGTACCGTCCTTTTTAGTAACTTGTCCTTCAATATACAAGTAACTTTCACATGGTAGTGTGTAAATGTCTTGATTTTGTATGGGAATACGAATTTCATCGTTATTGTTTAATTTCGATGAAGTGTAAGGGTTGTGGGTGTGATATTCTTTTTCCCATAGGGTTTCGTCGAATGTTGGACCCTGCGCTATATCCAGTATATCCATACTCGGTTAATTTTAATCCAATTCTCTCTAAGAAACGAATGTTCTCGCGTGTTAACTCCTCCACAGCCGAAGAGCTACTAATGCGGTTTCCCGTAGGTTGTTCGCTTTTAAATGTTAAACCCATGGTTTTGTATTAAAGTGTCGATTTTAAATGTAATCTAATCGTAATAGGCTCTTCTCTGAAGTCTACCAAGTTACCGTCTTGATCCAATACGCTCAACACGATGTCTGAAATGAAAGTGGTGTTCAACGGTAGATATACCAGGTTTTGTGGCTTTTCAACAATTTTAAATCCAGGTGGTACACTTGGGTAAAAAGTATGTATGATGTGGGTGTTAGCCCCATCCCTGTAAGCACCTTGTATAATGTTACAAGTTATGTCTATACTATTGACTTTTAATATTGTTACTGTTTTCTTACCGGAATGTGTTACATCTGGTTCTAAAACAGGCTCATCGTTGGAAAATCCTAATAAATCACCAATTGAGTTTGGTTGAGTGAAATCTATATAATATTTGGAAGTAATTTCAGCTTTCATCGTATTATTATTACCTTTTAATGTTATATTGTCTTTTCCCATTTTAGTTTGCAAAAATTCATTTATATGATCAATTTCATAAGAACCTGTGGGTAACCTGCACTCTTGTAAGTCTGTAAATTTTCCACTGGCATCCTTTCCCTTATAATAATGCAATACGTTATTTTTACCTTCCGTAACATTGGGGATAGAGTTGTAAGTTGTAAAATCCAATAGTGCCGCCTCCCAAAACCTTCCTTTTTGCAAGCGTAACGCTGGAAAAAGGATACTTCGTAAAGTGGACGATTTTCCTGTTAATGATACCGTATAGGAAGACATCTCAATAGTGACTGATACTTTTAGCTAGAAATTCCAAACATAAATGGCCGCATATTGAAGTATTATCAGGTTGTTCTCTTTTATAGTTATAATATATGTTTTTAGCAGATTTAAAGTAATTTTGAAGTTCTTTTGGTGGTGGCAAATTACCGAAACTATCAAAATAATATACATTGTTATTTAGTTTCTTATAACAAACCCAATGGGTGCCAGGCCCTTCAGTATTATCCAAATTTACAATTCCAGTCTCATTTTGCCACATTTTCTTTGGTAAACTGTCTTTCATAAACACTCCGCGGAAAAATGGTATTTTTAAACAGGAAATATATTTAAATAATTCAATATTGGTTAATGCTTTATGTGGTATGACCAATTGATTTCTTTCATTTAATATGCACGATAAGGTCTTAGGTAAAGACCTGCCCCGTTTTTTACCATTGACCACACGGTGGGCTTCTTCCTGCCTTTTCTAGTAGATCGTCGTCTTCTTTTTATATTTCCTCCATGTTTTCTTGTGGTTGACCTCCTTTTTACTCTCCTCCTCCTTCTTCCACCTCCTACTGCTGTTTTAGCCTTCATACCTGCTGTTACTGCTAAAGCTGCTGCTTTTTCTGCTATGCTAGCGTGACTTGATTTTACTCGTTGCCAAGCTATGTCCGCAAGCTTTTTGTCAGCTCTTGATCTATTTTTTGAATCGGCAAACGTGGAATATGCGATATCGTGTTCTTTACAAGCCTGATCTAACTTATTTATGCCAGGATCGCCTCTTTCCAGTCGTTTTTTCAATTTAGTTCCTGGTCCGCAATACTGATAACCTCCCGGTATATGAAATTCGTATGGTAATGCGTCTATTGCTCTATTTACTATGGATCCTACTGGAATTCGTTTTAAAGCTTTACTTAACAGAGAAACCGCTGTAGATGTGATCCCACTTCCTTTCCTCGCAATGTCCCGATTTGGACTGATATACCGAAATGTCATTAATGTCTTTTATAATTGCAATTCGCAACATATGTGTTTCCTCTATGAGGAGTTAAACATAAATGAAGTTGTTTGTTAAGATATTCAAGTTATATATCAAAAGTACCCCAATTAGCAATGTTAGAAGTTCTAAATTTTATAGTTTTAGGGTTATAAAAGTATTTATTAACAATTTCCTGTTTTATCCATCTTCCTCTCAAGTTTTCTTCAAGCGAAGTATATGTTTTATCTGCAATATAATTGTGCATATCAAATAATAAATTACCTATTACTTTTACAAGGAAATTAACAGTTACAGCATGATCTGCATGATCAGGGTCTTTAAGCTCTGTTATACGTTTATTATTACAAGTATACACTTTATTATCCATTTGTGATAATGTGATAGCCTGTCCTACAGTTGCAGCATCATTTGCTTCTCTTCCTTGCGCCATGTTTGTTAATTTTTTATTACTACATATAAAAAACGCATGGTAATTATTTGGATCTAGATGTACTGTTTGTCCTAAGGCAGCCGCGTCTCTATCTGCATGACCCCATGACACATTTGATAACCTTCCATGCCTGCAATCCCAATAAGCGTTTTTGTATGTCAATAAATGAAATTTTTCATTACCTTGAATAAAGTCATCCCCTTGCTTTGATAATACTTCATCTCGTTTTGCAAATCCAGTTGTTTCTTGTTTTAAAGTCTCTTTCATTTGACCCACTGTTGCACCATCAGATGGTGCTGAACCATCTTTTACATTCGCCAAACAATTGCCAAGACAATCGATAACTCCCACATCACGTATGACACAATGATCTTTTATATATTTGAGATTTACAGCATCATTTTCATTTTTTGGATAACCTATATCGTTTATAACAAATTTATAAAAAGAAAATCCATCTTTTGTCTTTTCAGGTATTAAAGAATGTAAATAGCGTCTATTTACGCTGTCTTTTGCATCTTTAGGGTCATCTACGTTGGATATACGTTTATTGTTGGCACTATACGTTTTCCCATTGAATTTTAACGTATTTTTTAATTCAGATGACAAATAACCTTTGTTTATTGCATCACCGTTTTGATTTGGTTTACCAACGTTGATGATTCTATGATCTTCTGCGTCATATGTGTTATTTTGTAGTCTTAATGTTGGCGATATCTTTTCCTTTAATATTTTTAGATTTATTGCATCGTTTTCATCCGTAGGATCTTTTATGTTTTTTAACCTTTTATTACTCATATCATAATCTCCATCAGGTGTTTGTGGTAAACCAGCACTTCTTTTTAAACTATTGGCATAATATAACCCATCCGAGGAGTAACGTCCGAACTTGTCGACACTCATGGTGCAACTGAATAGTATTCTAGGGAGTAACGCATTTTTATGAGATTACCCCACGGTTTCGGAGTTCATCCACTAAAGCCACCCATTCGTTTTCCAATCCAGTATGACCCGCTTCTTTAGCTTCATGTATTAGTTTCATTCTATCCACCAATTTATTGATATTATTGTAATAAATCACATTTGTGTTATATAGTTTCTTCATTAAACCTGTACCCGTAACGGACTTACTTCTTTTTCTTCGTTCCTGAGCACTTACATCCAAAGTGGATGCCATAAATCTTCGTTTTACAGGTTTTCTTTGTGTTAACGGCATTGTTTGTCTTCTAGTTGGTATTAACTTGGATACAAATTCTTTATATTTTAAAGACTTAGATCTAAAAGGAGGCTGGTCAGGTAAATACTTTCTCCTATATGCATTTGTCTGTTCCAAAATATTTTTATATGCTTCCATGTCTTTTTCTTTCACTACCGATACTGAAGGCTTATTTTCAAATAATAATTCAAATAATCCTTTTGTGCCCTTATACCTTTGATCACCAATGACAATATTATCATGTTCGTCAACGTTTAACGGGCTATTACCTATCATTAAACCGTCTTCTGTTAATCTCGCTCCATAACTATGGTAATTCTTATTAGGAATTGTTCCGAGTAACATTTTTACCATGTATTTCCTTCCTAAAGGTCCTTTGTTATGAATGTTTTCACCCAATAAGCTTATGTTTGACGGACCTTCCCTTGTCTCTTCTTCTTTTTCCTCTTCACTAGCAGTTGATACAACTTCATGTCCTCTTTTGGCTTTTACTTCATATAATTCTTTTATTCCACTATAGTCCGGTGATTCTAGCTCTCTTTCGGGTTCTCCACCGGTAAAACCACTATACGTAGAGGATTCCAGGTCTTCATCACTAAAATCTTCTGATTTTACATTTTCTCTTTCAAACTTCGTAATAGGTGCAATCGCATCTCCTTCCAATACAGGTTTAGCAAATTTTTTGTTTAATTGTTTCAAGGGTTCAGTAATAGGTTTAAAAGTAGATTCAAGGAATTTCTCCCTCTCGCTAATACCTAGTTTCAATGCTCTGTTTTCAGCCCGAATAGAATCACTAAGTGATTTTATTTCTTTTACTAATTTTTCTTGGTTAACCATGTTTGTAGCAAGACGTGTTGTACAACAATGAATGTGTTATACCACGTTTAATGTATTAATATAAATTTATCAAATCCTATCCTGTATCGACCATTGTTTAGCGGTTGTTCCTTCATAATTGTTAGGAACCCATACTTTTCAGCCCAAGCCTTTCCACACAACTCTTTAAATCGTTCAAATGTCATATCCGCATTTACATGATCAAAATATATATGTTTTAGGTTGGTTTCGTCCTGTTTAAATACAATTAACATGTTTGCATTGTCTCTAATGAGTTGTTTAGGTATTTTGCTGTAAGTTTGGCCAATATAAATGCTATCTATGTTGTTATGTCGACCCATAGCGAAGTAATTCCTTATTGTGTTTTGGTTTTCACAAGATACATCGTCGAATATAAACACGGAGAATGGTTTAGCTTCTTGTGGCTGCATGACACTCTCGCTTGCATTAAACTTTAAATATTTAACTTCAGGCACATTAGTCAGTATTTTTTCCAATAATTGATACTTTGGTTGTTGTAGTGATTTTGAAAATACATATAGATTGTTAAATCGTAATCCTTTAGGGTTTGTAATCAAATTGAATACTACATTAGTTTTTCCACAGTTGGAAGGTCCGGTAACCAGACAACGAACGGTGTTTGGTAACAAATTGCCATGCTTCCCACTATTGAATTCTGAATTATCCACTGTGAGTTCATCTATATTATTAATAGTAAAACTCTCTTTTTGTGGTACTATCTCCATCCTTTGTAATGGTTCAACCTAAAATGATTCTCTATCGTTATATCAAATCCTTTTTAGGTATCCAAGAATCTTCCGTCTTATTAAATCCTAACCATCGTACTTTGACCTTATCTTTTTTCCGTTGCAACACCTTTTCAACTAAATATACATCGCCTACTGTTGATTTTAACATTTCATGTCCATAAAACCCTCCTTCAAGCAATTGTCCTTTATTATCTTTTAAAATATATGTCTCAGGTACTGTAGGTTGTACTTTGAATACAGTAAAAACCTCATTGGTCCAATTTGGCAGGTATCTTTTACTGAATACACCTTTATATTTACTTATTCGCACTTTATCACCCACATTAAATTTTTTAGGCTTTAGTTTTTCAACTTTTGGTTTAGTATTCGTTTTTATACGTTTTAATACAAGGTTTTCATTTTTACTAGTTACTTGGTTTGGTTTCATCCCGATAGTCCTATGAAATTTGTTATTGTAATCGTTTATAAGTTTTGGTAACATATCAATCCATGATCCTCTGTTGGAAAACATTTTATACATTGCACTTTTTAAAGTTCTGTTGAATCTTTCGATTATTGAGGCTTTTACTTCTGAATTGGTTGAATAATGGTTTATATTGTGTTTTTTCATTAAATTTGCAAATTCCTTATTAAAATATTCTTTTCCATCATCTGTTTGTAAATGTTTAATAGTATGTTTGTCTCTTTGTATAGCTGTTTCCATTGCTTTTGTAACACTTTTGCCACTTTTATCTTTTAGTGGTAAAGCATCTGCCATTTTTGAAAAACAGTTAATAACAGTCAATATGTATTTATATCCTTTATTTTGTTTGCTATAAGGAATCATTTCGATTAAATCCGCTTGATATAAATCATTAATTCCTTTTATCACCGTATTTCTTCGTGGAAACTTTCTTCTTGCAGGTTTATGAAGTTCGTTGACAATTTGTTGCTTTAAGTCCTTCATATTGCAGGTTTCAATGTTTGTTGTATCACATGTATAATCACAATGAATGTTGTTTTAAATATTCACATCATTTATATGGGTCAAGGTCATCCAAACTTGTGTAAAAAAATGGGGAACACGGCGTTGGACTTGCCGTGTTCCCCATTTTTTTACGGAAGGAGAAAGGAATAAGGTCGTAGTTGTAGAAGGACGAAGAATAGGTTACTAGTTGATAGGGTTTACAGAGTAGTGGCCAAAAGGAAGAGTGTGGATTTTGTCGGGCATAATGTATCTTTTATCATCCCGAGCTGACAACGCTTTTTTAATTTCGGTGACACTGTAGACTTGATGCTTGAAGCTTCGGATATTGTTGAATGTTGCTGATATCGTAGTATCTTCAAACAAACAAGTCTTGTAGTGGTCAAATGTCACGTGTTTTTTCAAATAAGATGTCTTCACTCCTTTTGCTTTCTTCACTGTCGGTGTGTTGTTCTCGTGGTACATCTTAAATGAATACAATTTCGCCATCAGCGCCACTATTTCTTCTAAAGGCATTCCATTTGCTTCATCTTTGAATTTTCCAATTACTTTTTTATATTTTTCATTAAAATTTGGATGGTTTTTCGGATAGTCAGAAAAATCGAAATCTTCTTTGTATGGAAAAGTCCTTAGGTCTTCATACATGTCCAAAGTCTTTATCCAGTAGATAAACGCGTCCGTATCCATGTATGCGACTCCAATGTTTTCCCTTCCGTAATGTTTAACCATTTTGTTATAATGGAAATCATACATCAGGGTTTTACTTATATCCAAAATCGACATACCTATGTATAACGGACGGTCCATGACTATTGTTGTTTTCTTCATACTGACAGCGACTAGATTTTCGTTTATAATCATGGATGTTCCGAAATTTGGTTTTTGCACTAATTTTTCCAATTTCCTAGGATCACTCACTAATTTTACATTTTTGTGTTTTCTTTTGTTCTCCAAGGTCTTCCCAAAGATGGCATTGTTCATTAATTTATAGAAGTCCTTTTCAAATGCTGTTGTTGCTGCAGCTCTTCTTGCAGTGTTGGAATCAATATATGGTTTCAACCAACAAGACTGGGTGAATTCAATTGCTCTATGAATTCTCACTATACGTAGACCCAATTCAAGAGCCTGTTGAACTACCCAGTAGTGAGCCACATAGCGATCCTTATTCTCCAAGGTCATCATCAATTTTGGCCATCTTCCTGTCGGTGAAACTTCAGTCTTGGCTAGGAGAGGCAAGTCGTAGTGATGGTCATGAAGGTGCTCTGGATATTCGAAATCACAGTCCAAAATATAGCCTTTTGGACCATTCTTTGGAATCTGTGAGATGTCTCCAATGGTGGCCGGGTCGATCCATTTGAAGTCAGCGTAGGGAAGCGGATTTGACATTGCCCAACCATAAAGGTTGTTTGCGTCAAAGTAGCCAAGGTAGACCGATGGTTGTTGCTCGTCGAAGCCGGGGATGTACTTGTTGTTGGCTTTGACATGACGTGTTACAGCTTGTGTCAAACCGCCCCGTACACCAGATTCCATCATGAGCACCATATCGATATCCGTTAGAAGTTCCAGTCGACAGTTGGTTGACTTTAGCATAGCTTGCCATGCTAATCCTGGAGATGTGTACGAGTGTAGAGGGTCCAGTCCATAGGCGGAGAAGCAGGTGTTTCGGAATTCTTCCATCACATCGCACAGCAGAGTTACGTCCAATTTTATATAAAAGTCAGAATATTCCCCTAAGGTTTGAATGTTTAGTTGGTTCCAAACATTACAAGCATGATTGTAGTCTTCAACGGAGATTTCACTTTCGTTTAATTTGCTGTTGAAGGCTTCGATCGGTGGTAGACTGGTTTCTTCAAATTTTTCTGTAGATGTTATGTAGTCGTAGGGGAATACTCCTTTACGTAATACTAAGTCCAATTTATCTTCAGGTACAATCTTGCTGGTTTCTTTTAGGTCTTCTCTTCGTAGATTCTCAGACAATCTGCTCAAACTAGATGGCATAAATCTATAAGAGTCTACAAAGCGAAGTTTAATTTTACCTACGGTTTTTGAGAAACTGATGTACTTTTCCAATGTTGTAGCAAGAACATCAATTTTACCATCATCTCTTCCTAACTCTGGAATAATGAAGTGGGAGTCGTAGCCGCTAAGATTGTGTAACACGACAGGGATAAAGTGGGGCAGTTTGTAATTTATATTGCATGAATTACAAGCAGCTCCTCTGTATAAACCTGTCAGGTGATCGTGATCTCTTACTTTTGGATTTTCTTCACTGAAGCTCTTCTCGCATAGATAACATCTTGATGCCATATTGTATTCTTCTTGTTGATTCTCATTCAAAGGTTCCATAGGTACGACATTACCATACAAGCGTTGTACCTTTTCAGCAATGTCATACAACTGGTCTACGAAATACTTAGCGGCTTCTTCACCACGGTAAAGTATTGGAGTGGATGTTAAACCATAGTTTTGCAATTGGTTTTCAGACAAGGTTGATTTCACTATTAGACAAAAACTGTTGGGTTGATGCAACTGATATTTTGTTCTTCTAGTCACTTCACCGTCCGGCAGCTCCTGTGATACTAACGTAGATTCAAAATCTGCGTAGATGACTACTGGAATCCGATATTGGTGAACTGTTTTGTTAAATTGGATACACGCTCGAGATGGTGGTGGCAGACTAATCTTCACTTCATAATTTTCATTACAAAGTCTTTTGTGTTCTATCAACCACTCTAATCCTCCTTGTCTTATTTCTTTATATGTGAAACAAAAACATCTTTTACACACTGTTAACCTACGCCTCTGTTTTGATAATTGATTTCGAATCAAGGATGCAAAGTCCTTTATCCACACATAATGTGAAATTTCACCCTTAGTGATCAGTAGCAAATCAGTGTGGTTTCTTTGCTCAACTTTTACTACCCGCAAAGGATAAACGTTGTTCGAATCATCCAGACCGAAAACATTCACTGAAACGCCAGGATTTTTCTTTTCAAATTTGTCTATGTCTTTCAATGTAACTGGGTAGGTGAGGCCTTGAAAGTTGTAGCGGTGTTCATTTTCGTAATACTCTCTACCAACTCTTTCAGGATGATCTTTAACATACTTGGTTAACATTGCATACTTAAAACATTCATTACCTTCATTTTGCACATTCCTACACGATTTAGTGTTTTGGATTTTCTTTGGTAAAGGGATAAAACTACTACCCCTTAAACCATATCCATGCTTGTGAACCCTTACATCCATACCTTCAATTGATGACAAAGTCCATCCAGATCCTCTTCCTTCATGTTCTTGAAGTTTTGTTATAAGTTCTTCCAAGCATTCTTCAATAATATCATCGATGTTGGAGGTGAAGGTAAGGGTTCGGTTTTTGGTAATGAACGCTCTCAATGCTGTTTCACCATCAGTATTGTTAAACATAGCCTCTAACACCATTCCAAATTTAATAAAATTTAATCTTTGTAGTTCTTCCCTCAAGGTTCCACCAACAAGTTCCTTAGCCTGGGTTATAAATGTTTCCAGTTCCAATTGAACATTATTAATTTTAAAATGTGTTACAACTCGTCCTGGCAAGGCCGTGGTGCGCAGTTGTTTCACATCTTCTAGTTCTTCTTCAGTGTCCTCTTCTTCAGTGTCTTCTTCTTCAAAAGGTCTTCTAGCAGTAGATGGTCCAGCACCAGCAAATTGGATCACACTAGGTCTTCTTCTTTGCATTTGCTGTAGATAGCTGTCCCAGTAGTCCGTCTGCTTCTGGTGCTCTTCCAAAAACCGGTCAATTGAGTCTAAGTCTATTTCATCCATGGTAATATCTTCTTTTCTATCTTCGTCTTCATGTAATTCTCTGTGTATGGTGAAAAGATCTTCGTCTTGAAAGATTTCCCCACAAATGTCGCAAAGAGCCATTTCAAACAGTTTGGCTTTGAATGCACACTCTGTGAATGTCCACGCAATAATGAGCAGCGCACTCCACCGGGACCCTTTATATCCGAGGCAGATAGGTGGGGAAAGTGACGTCATATGGAAACAGGTTATCACTCATGTGCTAAATTTAGCCTTTACACAACCGTTTGTAATACATTTATCAGTAGGCTTGATAAATTGATGATATTTGGTCTAGATTCAATAATTTGTACAAGTTTTTTCAAAGACGTCTGTTTGAGCAAGTTTATGTAGGTCAAGGTCATTTGGAATTATTATTTTGAGCGGGGGATAGAGCACTAAGCAGCATCATTTACTACAAAGTGCTCTATCCCCCGCTCACATTCTTTTTTAACTTTTTGTTTAAACTTTTTTACAAGGGTGAAACATCACCATCAGAGTCGGAATCATCCTCATCACGGAATAGGCAGCGATGACAATACATAATTCTTCTGGCAACTAACATCCTATCCATTGGACGATGGGGAGTGTCTTGTTCTTGTTCTTCTTCTTCGATTTCCAATTGGAATTCCATTTCCGACTCAGATGACGACTCTAATGTTTCGTAGGCGTGCAAGTCCACCTCATTGTCCGTTGAACCAGCTTCGTCAGAGTCCGTTTCAATATCCATTATCTCTTCCTCCTCCTCTTCTTGATCAACCGCAGGTAGTTGGTCCTCTACTTCTATAATTTCTAGAGGTATTACCTCCAGAATAGAGACAATTCTGTTGCGATGGAACACGGTGTTGTCAAGTGGAGCCATGGTATGGAAGTGTTGTATCCATCCAATTTGCTTACCCTTTTTATACCCCCACCAACTATACAATTTATGTGGGTCAAGGTCACGTAAAGATACCCTTTGAGCGGGGGATAGACCACTAAGCAGCATGCTAGTCCATTGCCGCAAAGTGATCTATCCCCCGCTCTGTTCTACAAAACCTCAATCAAGTCCAAGTCCAAGTCCTGTTTAACACATTTTATTCTAATTCCATATCCAATTTAAAAATTTCAATTTCACATGGTTTACATTCCTGATGTATCAAACACTCCAGCTCCCTAAACATATCGTCCAGTTCGTCCAAATTATGATGTCCTACTTTTAACACATGAAGGTGGACATTGGATCATATTGCTACCTCTGCCAAAGATATATCTCACACTAAGTCATACAAAAAAAATGATTGGATAATTTTAATTGGGGGTTCTAATGATATAAAACCGAACCATTCAATGAGTGATCTTAGCAAAGTTTCTGAATCAATTTTCAATACCCTAGAAAATCAAATAGTAAATTTCAGCAACACAAATTTAGTAATATCCACCATTCCTTATCGTTACGATCTTCATGCTGATGACGAAAAACATAAACTTATCTCGGAAATAAATAACAACATCAGAGCTTTAGTCCGAACTAAAAGTAACACCCACCTACTGGACTTACATCTGTTGGAGCGATTCCATCATTCAAAACAAGGCTACCACATAAACAAAAAAGGAAAAAAAATTTATATCGCACACCATATGCAGTATTATTGCAAACAACATTGCTTCTTCAAACTCAAGAGTGGTAACTTTGCCTTCAGAAAAATCAATTGTATTAACAGAACAGGATATGACAAAGTTAATTAAAGAGCATTGTAAGGACAATAAGGTAGCTTTCTCACACACAATTTCTGGAGATTTCGGGCATGAGAGGCAGATGACTGCAGGGGTGGCCGTCAAATTTAGAAAAGAGTTTGGTAAGCCTTCTGTTTGGAATTGTGTTGGAAGTCATTTGGCTTACCAAAAGGTTAACAATGGAGCTGGTGTATACAGTTTAATAACCAAGCTAAACTATAACGGCAAACCAAAAGTTGCAGACTACGAGGAAGCTTTTAGGCAACTTACAGTAGATTTCAAAAAGAAAAATTTTAGCCATCTCTTCTGTTCTCCCATGGGATGCATTAGGGATAACATTCATGTGGAAACTTTTGTTAAAAACATTATTAAGTTTCAATTTGAAACCAAAGCTGCCGTGACAATTGTTAATTATGATCAGCAATCAAGTAGAATGTTAAGGAATGGATTAGACCACAACAGATTTTTAAAGAAACTGGAAGCAGCTTTGCAGCATGAAACTTTGAAGTTACCATCTGGAAATAGCAATCACAACATAAGCCTTTCTTCTCCATCATCCTCAAAGGACCTGGTGTCTAGTTTGCCAACCTGCGATCATCTCACCGTCAATGATGTAAATAGTAATTTAAGTGTAGATCAAAGAAAAAGTGTGGAAAATTTAAATTTTGCAAAGAATGTTGATCAGAATTCTTTTTTAATGAGCAAAGTAATTTCTCCGGAGTCAACCTAGAACTTGATTATATTAGCCCTGGTAGCCCTGATAAAAACATTGTTTTTAATGATAGTTCTAAAATTGTTAACATTGCACAAGTTGTCAATTCAAATTTTAAAGATAATCATGTAGAATATAATTGCATTGTCTGTGACAGGAACCATACTTTAAACTCTAAGAATTTATATAGCTATTTTGACTGGCCTGTATGCACAGATGCAATGAAAAATGAAAAGTATAATTGGCTAATGCATATTAATGTTCAAGGCGGACTTGTTACAAAAATTGATGATTTGATTATTTTATTACTAAATTCTAATATTGCAATAGCATGTCTAAACGAACATTGGCTTACAAAAGACACAATCAGTTTGTTAAATTCTATACCCGGCTACACATTAGCTGCTTATACTTGTAGGAATTCTTTAATTCACGGAGGTTCTTGTATTATTGTTAAGAGTCAATTGAATTTTGTTGAGAGACAGGATCTATGCATTTATAATGAAGAAACCATTTTTGAAGCCTCCTGTATTGAAATAATTAGTTTAAATATTTTAATAGCTTCTATTTATAGAACCCCCTGTGATAGAAATTTTGATAAGTTCATAGATAAGTTTGATTCATTTTTGACCACAATAAAAAAGGAAATAAAGACAAAAAATATTTTTCTTGCAGGGGATTTTAATGTTGACATTTTGGAGACATGTAAAAATCCGAAACAGAAAGAAACTTTTTTGAATTTACTTGAAATGAATGGTCTCTCTGTAAATTTTTATTCCCCCACTAGAATTACACTTAAATCTAAGACATGTATTGATAATGTTATTACCAATAAGTTTAAAACTGGATGTACACCTTTCAAAATGAACTTAGAATTGGGTTTGTCTGATCATAGGGCTCTCTTTATTTCAATTAAGAAAAATAACAGCGGACATGGAAAGTCAAAAATGCATTGTAAAACTAGGGTTTTTTCAGAGAGGAATATTAGTTTATTTCTTAATATTTTAAGTAATACTACATGGCATGTAACTCCACATTACAATTTAGAGGCCAATTATGACAGTTTTCTACGTACGTATAAAAATATCTTTAATGAGTGTTTCCCCCTCAAATTTCATTCAAATCGTTGTGGGCGTGAAAATAAGAATCATTGGATCACAACTGGGATTAGAATATCTAGCAACAGAAAGAGAGCTCTATGTAGAATGGTTAAAGAGTCTAAAGATTTAGCATTTTTATCCTATGTTAAGACGTACAAGAAAATCTTTAAAGCAGTTTGTAAAAAAGCAAAAAAAATACATAGTTCTGAAATAATAAAGAAATCAGACGATAAAACAAAAGCAGCCTGGTCAATGGTAAGTAAAGAACTTGGAATTAAGAAAAGTGCTCAAAATTTCCCAGATTTTCTCGTTGATAATAGTTGGGTTACGGATGGAAATATTATATCTGATTCATTCAACCAGATGTTTTCTAATATTCCACAAGTTTTAAATATTATTCCCTCAACATCTCATGCGGTAAGTTTTCTACATAAAACAAAAAATTCACAACAACAGTTTTCTTTTTCTTCTGTCTCGTCCACAGAAGTGGCAGGAACAATTAATTCTATGAAAAACAAAAAATGCGCTGGTTGGGATGAAATTCCTCAAAACGTAATGAAAGCTAGTTCTAATTTTATTTGTCAACCTCTTAGTTTCATTATAAATCAATCTTTTGAATGTGGTAAATTCCCATCAAAATTCAAATTTGCAGAAGTTAAGCCACTTTACAAAAAGGGAGCAAAAAATATTTTTGACAACTATCGCCCCATATCAATACTTCCTTGTTTTTCTAAAGTTTGTGAGAAAATAGTTGCTGATCAAATTTTAAATTTCTTAGAAGGTAATAATATGTTTGTAAAAGAGCAGTTTGGTTTTCGTCGAGGACAAAACACAATTTCAGCTATTGCAAATTTTGTAGACCAGGTTGCGACTGCCTTGGATGGATCACAGAGCACTTTAGGTGTGTTCTGTGATCTAACCAAGGCTTTTGATTGTGTGCAGCCAGAGTTACTTTGTGAAAAACTTAAATACTATAATTTCAGTGAATCTGTGGTGTCTTGGGTGGCATCATATTTAAAAAATCGCTTTCAGAGAACCAGTATTGTCAAGAATGGGGTTAAGTATATATCGAATTGGTGTGAAATAAAATTTGGGGTACCTCAGGGTTCAATTTTAGGTCCTTTACTCTTTTTAATTTATATAAATGATTTACCTTTAAATGTTTCACCTAAACTTGTTCTTTATGCTGATGACACTACGGCTATTTTAAAAGCAAATTCAACAAATGACTTGAAATTAATTTTTGAAAACTCTCTTATAGAACTTGAAAATTGGTTCTTGGCAAATGGATTATTACTGAATAACTTAAAGACACAGATTGTTAAATTTGAAACAGCTCATAATAAAGATAAATCTCTAAATGATATTACATTTAAGGGTGTTTCTTTTCAAAATAATAGATCTGTGACCTTTTTGGGGGTTGAAATTGACTCAAATTTAAATTGGAAAGTTTGCATTGGTAAAATAGTAAAAAAATTAAATTCTGTTTGCTTTCAAATGATTGTTCTGCGGGAAGTGATTGATTCTCAAACGAAGCTTATGGTATATTATGGTCTTTTTTTTCCTATTGTAAGTTATGGAATTGAATTCTGGGGTGTATCTTCTCATGCAAACCAAATTTTTAAAATGCAAAAAAAATACCTAAGAATTATGACATTTTCATCCAAAAGTAAATCGTGCAAACCCATTTTTAAAGAGTTTGATTTACTCACTATTCCATCTCTTTATATTTTGAAGTGCTTAATTTATGTTAAAAATAATTTGAATTTATTTTATAGTGAACAAAATAATCATACATATAACACCAGATTTCGAAATAATTTTCAGTACCCTAGACACCGCTTGACACTGTTTCAAAAAACCCCCATGTATATGGGTAAAAAGCTCTTTAACCATTTGCCTAGCAGTTTAAAAAATATAATAAGTGAAAATAAATTTAATAAAGAGTTAAAAAAATATTTAATAGGAAAATGTTATTATTCTGTAGAGGAGTTTTTAAAATAAATTGTTTCATTACGAGGCTACATCTAACTCTACTTCTATTTAATGTTTTCTGTATTGATATTATTTAAGCAGTTTTTTTTATGGATTGGTTTATTTATATTTAATTTGTTCAGTAGGGAGAGATGTATTTTGCTTTGTTTTATTTTAAGGTTCTTTAGGTTAAGAAATTTATTGACAATGTCACATGTTCTGTACTGGCTTTGCCAGTTTTAAAAGAATGTAATTTTGACAATAAAGTGATTCTGATTCTGATTCTGATTCTGATTCTGGTGGTTCATGCTTTGCATTGTAGCATGACCATCAACAAACAAGTTTCTTTTCCACGCTAACATAAATTGGCAGTTTTCTTGAAAGATTTTTCTCACCAAACAATCATACACAGCCGTCAACATGTCTCTACAATCTTCATAGTGTACCATCACAGAATACCTGTCCAAGTTAGCACCAAGCAGCGATCCACTCATTGTTTCTAGCGTTCCACTGGAAGGTTCAAAGCAGAATGAAGTCGAGATGTATAGACCCCCTCTTTTATACCAGTTAACCGGTTGTCCTTGCTGTAAAGTGGGTCAAGGTCATCCAATGCTACCCTTTGAGCGGGGGATAGACCACTAAGTGGCATGTTAGTCCATTGCCACAGAGTGATCTATCCCCCCGCTCTGTATTCCGCATTCACACACACATTCATACAAACACGCAAGTCCCAGTCCGAGTCTTTACCCACACCTATCCACTCTCATCCTCACTATCATCACTATCATCTAACAATCTGTCACACTTCATAATTAGTTTTTCCCATTCTTTCCGGATCAAAAGTATTTCACTGTGTGCACTCTCCAACAACCTCTTCTTTTCCTCTAACAACCTGTTCTTTTCCTCTATCAATACGTTACAACCTTTAATATATCTTATAGCAGCTCTAACAGTGTCTTCCTGTGAAGATGCACCAACCACTACACCTGGCACTACCTGCTGGAGTTCTTCATACAAGCTAGACTCTCTTCTGGAGGCTCCACTGCTGCACAACTCCGTCTTGCTCGGAGTGAATCCGAAGAACCGAACGCGACTCTTTGACAGGCGGCCCCGCCGGATCGGTCCAGAGCTTGAGCCAGAGTTGGATGCGGTCGGGCCAGAGGTAGAGGCTGGAATGTTCATGGCTGACATGGTAGTATTCAGCTAAACAGTGTAAAGCAGAATGAGAAGACGGTTGATCACCACTCCTATATATACCCATTTTTAGTGGTGGGGGTAACCCCGGGGTGAGGGAGGGGGTGGGGGGTGGGGGGGGGGGATAGCTTAAGGACTTCCACTAACTTTCCCTTAGTCCTCGCGGTCATCGGTTTTACATACCTTTAGCACACCCATCATTTTGGTTTCTTCAATAACTTTACACACCTCAAAAACCCAAGCAAACAGCTCATCTATGTTGTTATAATTAATTTTTGTCCAGTGTTCATACTTGTGGGTTTGTTTGTTTATAATACATAGATAAAATGTAGACCCATCTCGTCTTATACAACACTCAACTTCCATTCTATGCCGGTTTAGCACTTCCCAAGCATTGTGTTCATTTATCAAGAAGTCTCCACCTTTGTTATTGTACTGTGACATGTTTACCACAGAGCATAGGAACGGACTGAAGCAAATGAACGGCTCATACAAGCTTATTAAAAGCGTTAGAGTGGGGGGTATCACGTGATACACGACATAAGTTGTAAGGTTAGCAGTTTACTTTAAACAGTAATTTATGTGGGTCAAGGTCATTCAAACTTTAAAAAATTTTTACCTCCAAACACTTGTAGCAAGCTACAAGCGTTTGGAGGTAAGTTTTTTATTTGTTAAAGACTTTTGTAACTTAGTCTTCACCCTCAAGGACACGGTTTGAGATTGTCCCAGTGACTTTACATCACCGCCAGGTTAAAGTATTATACAAGTCAAGTATTTTTTTTTTTATTATTTGACTTGTGTAATACTCCTCTCCCTTACTTTAAGAGGGTTAGGACTAAATTTGGAAAAAATAATTTGGAAGAAGAATTTTTGTTTTTTAAATATCGTCCAACACAACCTAACAATTTAGAATTTCTTTTGGTAGGCCTACATCCTAATCCATTTCCCACACAGATTGGCATCCTTCCCTTCGTATTAGATAGCCTTTTTTATGGATGAAAAATTGTCTTTGTACCATCCGAACGGGTACTTTCATTGTATGAAGGCTGCCATCACCTTTTACAATGATTTCTACTTTGGCATCAAAAGCTCCATAAGTTTGAGCAATAAAATAATATTTTTCATCCATTTTAAGTCTTCTAATATCAAGCGGTTGCGGACTGTGGGGATGTCTGGGTTGGGATGTTTTAGACCTAATGTTGTTAAGACTGTAGGGTCTTACTCTCGGAAGATTGATGTTTTTGTTCAAGTGCGTTTGGCAACGGTCTTTATCTAAAACAGCAAACTTCTGACAGCAAAGAATCCCAAAGTCTTTTGACATCCACACGTAATCGCATTTATTACCCTTGCCAGCAGGGAGTTTAACACGCTTACGTTTTTGTGTTGGACGCTTTACTGGAGTGTTTTGGAGCTTGTCAGGTTTAGGCTGGCTAGAAGGAATGGGGGTGGGAGGTGAAGGTTTAAGTAGGTCAAAAGGTAGGCTGCAGACAATTTTGGGTGGGGTAGGTGAACGGGTTAGGTCGATTGAGGGAAGTTCGGGGGAGAAGATTGATTTACGGGGTGGTTTGGTTGGTGTAGGTGGCATGGGGGATATGGGTGAGGGACATTGGGATTTGGTGTAGGATAGGATTTTCTTAGTTCGACTGTAGGGGGTTATCCTCGACCTTGGCGCCTCTTCGAACACCGCAGACTCCGATCCCGAGTCCGATAGCAGAGAGAGTGCTGGAGAGGCTATCAGGACTCGTCCGCTGGGGTTCTTTGAAGATGCCGCAGGTGCGCCAGCCTCTTCCGAAGCCGAAGGTGCGCCAACCTCTTCCAATGTTGGTGGCAATGGTGAAAGGCTGGGCATCGAGGCAGGCTGCGGTGGCGGCGGCGGTGGCGGCATCGTCAGGCAGCTCAGAATCTGCGCTGTCATGAGGTATTCTAGGATCGGAGCGGAGGACGATGAGGGCTGAGG